>CANTUQ010000257.1:0-165811 GCA_947683425.1 Excoecaria cochinchinensis
TTTCCCGTATTATTGGACTCGGATCCAAAATTTCACAACTTTTTACGATTTTTCGTTTCTGGTGATTTTCCCTAGGGGTACCCCTAGGGAAATCCGTAAAAATTCGTCATGTACCGACGAGGCCAATTCTCGATGCGTTGTGACAGGCAAGCTTCCAGTAGCTACTCCGATCAAGTTTTCCCGAATTATTGGACTCGGATCCAAAATTTCACCACTTTTTACGATTTTTCGATTCTCCCTAGGGGTACCCCTAGGGAAATCCGTAAAAATTCGTCAGGTCCCGACGAGGCCAATTCTCGATGCGTTGTGACCGGCAAGCTTCCAGTAGCTACTCCGATCAAGTTTTCCCAAATTATTGAACTCGGATCCAAAATTTCACCACTTTTTACGATTTTTCGTTTCTGGTGATTTTCCCTAAGGGTACCCCTAGGGAAATCCGTAAAAATTCGTCAGGTCCCGACGAGGCAAATTCTCGATGCGTTGTGACCGGCAAGCTTCCAGTAGCTACTCCGATCAAGTTTTCCCGTATTATTGGACTCGAATCCAAAATTTCACCACTTTTTACGATATTTCGTTTCTGGTGATTTTCCCTAGGGGTACCCCTAGGGAAATCCGTAAAAATTCGTCAGGTCCCGACGAGGCCAATTCTCGATGCGTTGTGACCGGCAAGCTTCCAGTAGCTACTCCGATCAAGTTTTTCCGAATTATTGAACTCGGATCCAAAATTTCACCACTTTTTACGATTTTTCGATTCTGGTGATTTTCCCTAGGGGTACCCCTGGGGAAATCCGTAAAAATTCGTCAGGTCCCGACGAGGCAAATTCTTGATGCGTTGTGACCGGCAAGCTTCCAGTAGCTACTCCGATCAAGTTTTCCCGAATTATTGGACTCGGATCCAAAATTTCACCACTTTTTACGATTTTTCGATTCTCCCTAGGGGTACCCCTAGGGAAATCCGTAAAAATTCGTCAGGTCCCGACGAGGCCAATTCTCGATGCGTTGTGACCGGCAAGCTTCTAGTAGCTACTCCAATCAAGTTTTCCCGAATTATTGAACTCGGATCCAAAATTTCACCACTTTTTACGATTTTTCGATTCTGGTGATTTTCCCTAGGGGTACCCCTGGGGAAATTCGTAAAAATTCGTCAGGTCCCGACGAGGCAAATTCTTGATGTGTTGTGACCGGCAAGCTTCCAGTAGCTACTCCGATCAAGTTTTCCCGAATTATTGGACTCGGATCCAAAATTTCACCACTTTTTACGATTTTTCGATTCTCCCTAGGGGTACCCCTAGGGAAATCCGTAAAAATTCGTCAGGTCCCGACGAGGCCAATTCTCGATGCGTTGTGACCGGCAAGCTTCCAGTAGCTACTCCGATCAAGTTTTCCCGAATTATTGGACTCGGATCCAAAATTTCACCACTTTTTACGATTTTTCGATTCTGGTGATTTTTCCTAGGGGTACCCCTAGGAAAATCAGTAAAAATTCGTCAGGTCCCGACGATGCATTTTCTCGATGCCTTGTGACCGGCAAGCTTCCAGTAGCAACTCCGATCAAGGTTTCCCGAATTATTGGACTCGGATCCAAAATTTCACCACTTTTTACGATTTTTCGTTTCTGGTGATTTTCCCTAGGGGTACCCCTAGGGAAATCCGTAAAAATTCGTCAGGTCCCGACGAGGCCAATTCTCGATGCGTTGTGACCGGCAAGCTTCCAGTAGCTACTCCGATCAAGTTTTCCCGAATTATTGAACTCGGATCCAAAATTTCACCACTTTTTACGATTTTTCGATTCTGGTGATTTTCCCTAGGGGTACCCCTGGGGAAATCCGTAAAAATTTGTCAGGTCCCGACGAGGCAAATTCTTGATGCATTGTGACCGGTAAGCTTCCAGTAGCTACTCCGATCAAGTTTTCCCGAATTATTGGACTCGGATCCAAAATTTCACCACTTTTTACGATTTTTCGATGCTCCCTAGGGGTACCCCTAGGGAAATCCGTAAAAATTCGTCAGGTCCCGACGAGGCCAATTCTCGATGCGTTGTGACCGGCAAGCTTCCAGTAGCTACTACGATCAAGTTTTCCCGAATTATTGGACTCGGATCCAAAATTTCACCACTTTTTACGATTTTTCGATTCTAGTGATTTTCCCTAGGAGTACCCCTAGGAAAATCCGTAAAAATTCGTCAGGTCCCGACGATGCATTTTCTCGATGCGTTGTGACCGGCAAGCTTCCAGTAGCAACTCCGATCAAGTTTTCCCGAATTATTGGACTCGGATCCAAAATTTCACCACTTTTTACGATTTTTCGATTCTGGTAATTTTTCCTAGGGGTACCCCTAGGGAAATCCGTAAAAATTCGTCAGGTCCTGATGAGGCCAATTCTCGATGCGTTGTGACCGGCAAGCTTCCAGTAGCTACTCCGATCAAGTTTTCCCGAATTATTGGACTCGGATCCAAAATTTCACCACTTTTTACGATTTTTCGATTCTCCCTAGGGGTACCCCTAGGGAAATCCGTAAAAATTCGTCAGGTCCCGACGAGGCCAATTCTCGATTCGTTGTGACCGGCAAGCTTCCAGTAGCTACTCCGATCAAGTTTTCCCGAATTATTGGACTCGGATCCAAAATTTCACCACTTTTTACGATTTTTCGATTCTGGTGATTTTCCCTAGGGGTACCCCTAGGAAAATCCGTAAAAATTCATCAGGTCCCGACGAGGCATTTTCTCGATGCGTTGTCACCGGCAAGCTTCCAGTAGCAACTCCGATCAAGTTTTCCCGAATTATTGGACTCGGATCCAAAATTTCACCACTTTTTACGATTTTTCGATTCTGGTAATTTTCCCTAGGGGTACCCCTAGGGAAATCCGTAAAAATTCGTCAGGTCCCGACGAGGCCAATTCTCGATGCGTTGTGATCGACAAGCTTCCAGTAGCTACTCCGATCAAGTTTTCCCGAATTATTGGACTCGGATCCAAAATTTCACCACTTTTTACGATTTTCCGATTCTGGTGATTTTCCCTAGGGGTACCCCTAGGGAAATCCATAAAAATTCGTCAGGTCCCGACGAGGCCAATTCTCGATGCGTTGTGACCGGCAAGCTTCCAGTAGCTACTCCGATCAAGTTTTCCCGAATTATTGAACTCGGATCCAAAATTTCACCACTCTTTACGATTTTTGGGGAAATCCGTAAAAATTCGTCAGGTCCCGACGAGGCAAATTCTTGATGCGTTGTGACCGGCAAGCTTCCAGTAGCTACTCCGATCAAGTTTTCCCGAATTATTGGACTCGGACCCAGAATTTCACCACTTTTTACGATTTTTCGATTCTGGTGATTTTCCCTAGGGGTACCCCTGGGGAAATCCGTAAAAATTTGTCAGGTCCCGACGAGGCAAATTCTTGATGCGTTGTGACCGGTAAGCTTCCAGTAGCTACTCCGATCAAGTTTTCCCGAATTATTGGACTCGGATCCAAAATTTCACCACTTTTTACGATTTTTCGATTCTCCCTAGGGGTACCCCTAGGGAAATCCGTAAAAATTCGTCAGGTCCCGACGAGGCCAATTCTCGATGCGTTGTGACCGGCAAGCTTCCAGTAGCTACTACGATCAAGTTTTCCCGAATTATCGGACTCGGATCCAAAATTTCACCACTTTTTACGATTTTTCGATTCTAGTGATTTTCCCTAGGAGTACCCCTAGGAAAATCCGTAAAAATTCGTCAGGTCCCGACGATGCATTTTCTCGATGCGTTGTGACCGGCAAGCTTCCAGTAGCAACTCCGATCAAGTTTTCCCGAATTATTGGACTCGGATCCAAAATTTCACCACTTTTTACGATTTTTCGATTCTGGTAATTTTTCCTAGGGGTACCCCTAGGGAAATCCGTAAAAATTCGTCAGGTCCTGATGAGGCCAATTCTCGATGCGTTGTGACCGGCAAGCTTCCAGTAGCTACTCCGATCAAGTTTTCCCGAATTATTGGACTCGGATCCAAAATTTCACCACTTTTTACGATTTTTCGATTCTCCCTAGGGGTACCCCTAGGGAAATCCGTAAAAATTCGTCAGGTCCCGACGAGGCCAATTCTCGATGCGTTGTGACCGGCAAGCTTCCAGTAGCTACTCCGATCAAGTTTTCCCGAATTATTGGACTCGGATCCAAAATTTCACCACTTTTTACGATTTTTCGATTCTGGTGATTTTCCCTAGGGGTACCCCTAGGAAAATCCGTAAAAATTCATCAGGTCCCGACGAGGCATTTTCTCGATGCGTTGTCACCGGCAAGCTTCCAGTAGCAACTCCGATCAAGTTTTCCCGAATTATTGGACTCGGATCCAAAATTTCACCACTTTTTACGATTTTTCGATTCTGGTAATTTTCCCTAGGGGTACCCCTAGGGAAATCCGTAAAAATTCGTCAGGTCCCGACGAGGCCAATTCTCGATGCGTTGTGATCGGCAAGCTTCCAGTAGCTACTCCGATCAAGTTTTCCCGAATTATTGGACTCGGATCCAAAATTTCACCACTTTTTACGATTTTCCGATTCTGGTGATTTTCCCTAGGGGTACCCCTAGGGAAATCCGTAAAAATTCGTCAGGTCCCGACGAGGCCAATTCTCGATGCGTTGTGACCGGCAAGCTTCCAGTAGCTACTCCGATCAAGTTTTCCCGAATTATTGAACTCGGATCCAAAATTTCACCACTCTTTACGATTTTTGGGGAAATCCGTAAAAATTCGTCAGGTCCCGACGAGGCAAATTCTTGATGCGTTGTGACCGGCAAGCTTCCAGTAGCTACTCCGATCAAGTTTTCCCGAATTATTGGACTCGTATCCAAAATTTCACCACTTTTTACGATTTTTCGATTCTCCCTAGGGGTACCCCTAGGGAAATCCGTAAAAATTCGTCAGGTCCCGACGAGGCAAATTCTCGATGCGTTGTGACCGGCAAGCTTCCAGTAGCAACTCCGATCAAGTTTTCCCGAATTATTGGACTCGGATCCAAAATTTCACCACTTTTTACGATTTTTCGTTTCTGGTGATTTTTCCTAGGGGTACCCCTAGGGAAATCCGTAAAAATTCGTCAGGTCCCGACGAGGCCAATTCTCGATGCGTTGTGACCGGCAAGCTTCCAGTAGCTACTCCGATCAACTTTTCCCGAATTATTAAACTCGGATCCAAAATTTCACCACTTTTTACGATTTTTCGTTTCTGGTGATTTTCCCTAGGGGTACCCCTAGGGAAATCCGTAAAAATTCGTCAGGTCCCGATGAGGCCAATTCTCGATGCGTTGTGACCGGCAAGCTTCCAGTAGCTACTCCGATCAAGTTTTCCCGTATTATTGGACTCGGATCCAAAATTTCACCACTTTTTACGATTTTTCGTTTCTGGTGATTTTCCCTAGGGGTACCCCTAGGGAAATCCGTAAAAATTCGTCAGGTCCCGACGAGGCCAATTCTCGATGCGTTGTGACAAGCAAGCTTCCAGTAGCTACTCCGATCAAGTTTTCCCGAATTATTGGACTCGGATCCAAAATTTCACCACTTTTTACGATTTTTCGATTCTCCCTAGGGGTACCCCTAGGGAAATCCGTAAAAATTCGTCAGGTCCCGACGAGGCCAATTCTCGATGCGTTGTGACCGGCAAGCTTCTAGTAGCTACTCCGATCAAGTTTTCCCGAATTATTGAACTCGGATCAAAAATTTCACCACTTTTTACGATTTTTCGATTCTGGTGATTTTCCCTAGGGGTACCCCTGGGGAAATCCGTAAAAATTCGTCAGGTCCCGACGAGGCAAATTCTTGATGCGTTGTGACCGGCAAGCTTCCCGTAGCTACTCCGATCAAGTTTTCCCGAATTATTGGACTCGGATCCAAAATTTCACCACTTTTTACAATTTTTTGATTCTCCCTAGGGGTACCCCTAGGGAAATCCGTAAAAATTCGTCAGGTCCCGACGAGGCCAATTCTCGATGCGTTGTGACCGGCAAGCTTCCAGTAGCTACTCCGATCAAGTTTTCCCATATTATTGGACTCGGATCCAAAATTTCACCACTTTTTACGATTTTTCGTTTCTGGTGATTTTCCCTAGGGGTACCCCTAGGGAAATCCGTAAAAATTCGTCATGTCCCGACGAGGCCAATTCTCGATGCGTTGTGACAGGCAAGCTTCCAGTAGCTACTCCGATCAAGTTTTCCCGAATTATTGGACTCGGATCCAAAATTTCACCACTTTTTACGATTTTTCGATTCTCCCTAGTGGTACCCCTAGGGAAATCCGTAAAAATTCGTCAGGTCCCGACGAGGCCAATTCTCGATGCGTTGTGACCGGCAAGCTTCCAGTAGCTACTCCGATCAAGTTTTCCCAAATTATTGAACTCGGATCCAAAATTTCACCACTTTTTACGATTTTTCGTTTCTGGTGATTTTCCCTAAGGGTACCCCTAGGGAAATCCGTAAAAATTCGTCAGGTCCCGACGAGGCCAATTCTCGATGCGTTGTGACCGGCAAGCTTCCAGTAGCTACTCCGATCAAGTTTTCCCGTATTATTGGACTCGGATCCAAAATTTCACCACTTTTTACGATTTTTCGTTTCTGGTGATTTTCCCTAGGGGTACCCCTAGGGAAATCCGTAAAAATTCGTCAGGTCCCGACGAGGCCAATTCTCGATGCGTTGTGACCGGCAAGCTTCCAGTAGCTACTCCGATCAAGTTTTCCCGAATTATTGAACTCGGATCCAAAATTTCACCACTTTTTACGATTTTTCGTTTCTGGTGATTTTCCCTAGTGGTACCCCTAGGGAAATCCGTAAAAATTCGTCATGTCCCGACGAGGCCAATTCTCGATGCGTTGTGACAGGCAAGCTTCCAGTAGCTACTCCGATCAAGTTTTCCCGAATTATTGGACTCGGATCCAAAATTTCACCACTTTTTACGATTTTTCGATTCTCCCTAGGGGTACCCCTAGGGAAATCCGTAAAAATTCGTCAGGTCCCGACGAGGCCAATTCTCGATGCGTTGTGACCGGCAAGCTTCCAGTAGCTACTCCGATCAAGTTTTCCCAAATTATTGAACTCGGATCCAAAATTTCACCACTTTTTACGATTTTTCGTTTCTGATGATTTTCACTAAGGGTACCCCTAGGGAAATCCGTAAAAATTCGTCAGGTCCCGACGAGGCCAATTCTCGATGCGTTGTGACCGGCAAGCTTCCAGTAGCTACTCCGATCAAGTTTTCCCGTATTATTGGACTCGGATCCAAAATTTCACCACTTTTTACGATTTTTCGTTTCTGGTGATTTTCCCTAGGGGTACCCCTAGGGAAATCCGTAAAAATTCGTCAGGTCCCGACGAGGCCAATTCTCGATGCGTTGTGACCGGCAAGCTTCCAGTAGCTACTCCGATCAAGTTTTCCCGAATTATTGAACTCGGATGCAAAATTTCACCACTTTTTACGATTTTTTGATTCTGGTGATTTTCCCTAGGGGTACCCCTGGGGAAATCCGTAAAAATTCGTCAGGTCCCGACGAGGCAAATTCTTGATGCGTTGTGACCGGCAAGCTTCCAGTAGCTACTCCGATCAAGTTTTCCCGAATTATTGGACTCGGATCCAAAATTTCACCACTTTTTACGATTTTTCGATTCCCCCTAGGGGTACCCCTAGGGAAATCCGTAAAAATTCGTCAGGTCCCGACGAGGCCAATTCTCGATGCGTTGTGACCGGCAAGCTTCTAGTAGCTACTCCGATCAAGTTTTCCCGAATTATTGAACTCAGATCCAAAATTTCACCACTTTTTACGATTTTTCGATTCTGGTGATTTTCCCTAGGGGTACCCCTGGGGAAATTCGTAAAAATTCGTCAGGTCCCGACGAGGCAAATTCTTGATGCGTTGTGACCGGCAAGCTTCCAGTAGCTACTCCGATCAAGTTTTCCCAAATTATTGGACTCGGATCCAAAATTTCACCACTTTTTACGATTTTTCGATTCTCCCTAGGGGTACCCCTAGGGAAATCCGTAAAAATTCGTCAGGTCCCGACGAGGCCAATTCTCGATGCGTTGTGACCGGCAAGCTTCCAGTAGCTACTCCGATCAAGTTTTCCCGAATTATTGGACTCGGATCCAAAATTTCACCACTTTTTACGATTTTTCGATTCTGGTGATTTTCCCTAGGGGTACCCCTAGGAAAATCAGTAAAAATTCGTCAGGTCCCGACGATGCATTTTCTCGATGCCTTGTGACCGGCAAGCTTCCAGTAGCAACTCCGATCAAGGTTTCCCGAATTATTGGACTCGGATCCAAAATTTCACCACTTTTTACGATTTTTCGTTTCTGGTGATTTTCCCTAGGGGTACCCCTAGGGAAATCCGTAAAAATTCGTCAGGTCCCGACGAGGCCAATTCTCGATGCGTTGTGACCGGCAAGCTTCCAGTAGCTACTCCGATCAAGTTTTCCCGAATTATTGAACTCGGATCCAAAATTTCACCACTTTTTACGATTTTTCGATTCTGGTGATTTTCCCTAGGGGTACCCCTGGGAAAATCCGTAAAAATTCGTCAGGTCCTGACGAGGCAAATTCTTTATGCGTTGTGACCGGCAAGCTTCCAGTAGCTACTCCGATCAAGTTTTCCCGAATTATTAGACTCGGATCCAAAATTTCACCACTTTTTACGATTTTTCGATTCTCCCTAGGGGTACCCCTAGGGAAATCCGTAAAAATTCGTCAGGTTCCGACGAAGCCAATTCTCGATGCGTTGTGACCGGCAAGCTTCCAGTAGCTACTCCGATCAAGTTTTCCCGTATTATTGGACTCGGATCCAAAATTTCACCACTTTTTACGATTTTTCGTTTCTGGTGATTTTCCCTAGGGGTACCCCTAGGGAAATCCGTAAAAATTCGTCAGGTCCCGACGAGTCCAATTCTCGATGCATTGTGACAGGCAAGCTTCCAGTAGCTACTCCGATCAAGTTTTCCCGAATTATTGGACTCGGATCCAAAATTTCACCACTTTTTACGATTTTTCGATTCTCCCTAGGGGTACCCCTTGGGAAATCCGTAAAAATTCGTCAGGTCCCGACGAGGCCAATTCTCGATGCGTTGTGACCGGCAAGCTTCTAGTAGCTACTCCGATCAAGTTTTCCCGAATTATTGAACTCGGATTCAAAATTTCACCACTTTTTACGATTTTTCAATTCTGGTGATTTTCCCTAGGGGTACCCCTGGGGAAATCCGTAAAAATTCGTCAGGTCCCGACGAGGCAAATTCTTGATGCGTTGTGACCGGCAAGCTTCCAGTAGCTACTCCGATCAAGTTTTCCCGAATTATTGGACTCGGATCCAAAATTTCACCACTTTTTACGATTTTTCGATTCTCCCTAGGGGTACCCCTAGGGAAATCCGTAAAAATTCGTCAGGTCCCGACGAGGCCAATTCTCGATGCGTTGTGACCGGCAAGCTTCTAGTAGCTACTCCGATCAAGTTTTCCCGAATTATTGAACTCGGATCCAAAATTTCACCACTTTTTACGATTTTTCGATTCTGGTGATTTTCCCTAGGGGTACCCCTGGGGAAATTCGTAAAAATTCGTCAGGTCCCGACGAGGCAAATTCTTGATGCGTTGTGACCGGCAAGCTTCCAGTAGCTACTCCGATCAAGTTTTCCCGAATTATTGGACTCGGATCCAAAATTTTACCACTTTTTACGATTTTTCGATTCTCCCTAGGGGTACCCCTAGGGAAATCCGTAAAAATTCGTCAGGTCCCGACGAGGCCAATTCTCGATGCGTTGTGACCGGCAAGCTTCCAGTAGCTACTCCGATCAAGTTTTCCCGAATTATTGGACTCGGATCCAAAATTTCACCACTTTTTACGATTTTTCGATTTTGGTGATTTTCCCTAGGGGTACCCCTAGGAAAATCAGTAAAAATTCGTCAGGTCCCGACGATGCATTTTCTCGATGCCTTGTGACCGGCAAGCTTCCAGTAGCAACTCCGATCAAGGTTTCCCGAATTATTGGACTCGGATCCAAAATTTCACCACTTTTTACGATTTTTCGTTTCTGGTGATTTTCCCTAGGGGTACCCCTAGGGAAATCCGTAAAAATTCGTCAGGTCCCGACGAGGCCAATTCTCGATGCGTTGTGACCGGCAAGCTTCCAGTAGCTACTCCGATCAAGTTTTCCCGAATTATTGAACTCGGATCCAAAATTTCACCACTTTTTACGATTTTTCGATTCTGGTGATTTTCCCTAGGGGTACCCCTGGGAAAATCCGTAAAAATTCGTCAGGTCCTGACGAGGCAAATTCTTTATGCGTTGTGACCGGCAAGCTTCCAGTAGCTACTCCGATCAAATTTTCCCGAATTATTAGACTCGGATCCAAAATTTCACCACTTTTTACGATTTTTCGATTCTCCCTAGGGGTACCCCTAGGGAAATCCGTAAAAATTCGTCAGGTTCCGACGAAGCCAATTCTCGATGCGTTGTGACCGGCAAGCTTCCAGTAGCTACTCCGATCAAGTTTTCCCGTATTATTGGACTCGGATCCAAAATTTCACCACTTTTTACGATTTTTCGTTTCTGGTGATTTTCCCTAGGGGTACCCCTAGGGAAATCCGTAAAAATTCGTCAGGTCCCGACGAGGCCAATTCTCGATGCATTGTGACAGGCAAGCTTCCAGTAGCTACTCCGATCAAGTTTTCCCGAATTATTGGACTCGGATCCAAAATTTCACCACTTTTTACGATTTTTCGATTCTCCCTAGGGGTACCCCTAGGGAAATCCGTAAAAATTCGTCAGGTCTCGACGAGGCCAATTCTCGATGCGTTGTGACCGGCAAGCTTCTAGTAGTTACTCCGATCAAGTTTTCCCGAATTATTGAACTCGGATTCAAAATTTCACCACTTTTTACGATTTTTCGATTCTGGTGATTTTCCCTAGGGGTACCCCTGGGGAAATCCGTAAAAATTCGTCAGGTCCCGACGAGGCAAATTCTTGATGCGTTGTGACCGGCAAGCTTCCAGTAGCTACTCCGATCAAGTTTTCCCGAATTATTGGACTCGGATCCAAAATTTCACCACTTTTTACGATTTTTCGATTCTCCCTAGGGGTACCCCTAGGGAAATCCGTAAAAATTCGTCAGGTCCCGACGAGGCCAATTCTCGATGCGTTGTGACCGGCAAGCTTCCAGTAGCTACTCCGATCAAGTTTTCCCGTATTATTGGACTCGGATCCAAAATTTCACCACTTTTTACGATTTTTCGTTTCTGGTGATTTTCCCTAGGGGTACCCCTAGGGAAATCCGTAAAAATTCGTCATGTCCCGACGAGGCCAATTCTCGATGCGTTGTGACAGGCAAGCTTCCAGTAGCTACTCCGATCAAGTTTTCTCGAATTATTGGACTCGGATCCAAAATTTCACCACTTTTTACGATTTTTCGATTCTCCCTAGGGGTAACCCTAGGGAAATCCGTAAAAATTCGTCAGGTCCCGACGAGGCCAATTCTCGATGCGTTGTGACCGGCAAGCTTCCAGTAGCTACTCCGATCAAGTGTTCCCGAATTATTGAACTCGGATCCAAAATTTCACCACTTTTTACGATTTTTCGTTTCTGGTGATTTTCCCTAATGGTACCCCTAGGGAAATCCGTAAAAATTCGTCAGGTCCCGACGAGGCCAATTCTCGATGCGTTGTGACCGGCAAGCTTCCAGTAGCTACTCCGATCAAGTTTTCCCGTATTATTGGACTCGGATCCAAAATTTCACCACTTTTTACGATTTTTCGTTTCTGGTGATTTTCCCTAGGGGTACCCCTAGGGAAATCCGTAAAAATTCGTCAGGTCCCGACGAGGCAAATTCTCGATGCGTTGTGACCGGCAAGCTTCCAGTAGCTACTCCGATCAAGTTTTCCCGAATTATTGAACTCAGATCCAAAATTTCACCACTTTTTACGATTTTTTGATTCTGGTGATTTTCCCTAGGGGTACCCCTGGGGAAATCCGTAAAAATTCGTCAGGTCCCGACGAGGCAAATTCTTGATGCGTTGTGACCGGCAAGCTTCCAGTAGCTACTCCGATCAAGTTTTCCCGAATTATTGGACTCGGATCCAAAATTTTACCACTTTTTACGATTTTTCGATTCTCCATAGGGGTACCCCTAGGGAAATCCGTAAAAATTCGTCAGGTCCCGACGAGGCCAATTCTCGATGCGTTGTGACCGGCAAGCTTCCAGTAGCTACTCCGATCAAGTTTTCCCGTATTATTGGACTCGGATCCAAAATTTCACCACTTTTTACGATTTTTCATTTCTAGTGATTTTCCCTAGGGGTACCCCTAGGGAAATCCGTAAAAATTCGTCAGGTCCCGACGAGGCCAATTCTCGATGCGTTGTGACCGGCAAGCTTCCAGTAGCTACTCCGATCAAGTTTTCCCGAATTATTGAACTCGGATCCAAAATTTCACCACTTTTTACGATTTTTCGATTCTGGTGATTTTCCCTAGGGGTACCCCTAGGGAAATCCGTAAAAATTCGTCAGGTCCAGACGAGGCAAATTCTTGATGCTTTGTGACCGGCAAGCTTCCAGTAGCTACTCTGATCAAGTTTTCCCGAATTATTGGACTCGGATCCAAAATTTCACCACTTTTTACGATTTTTCGATTCTCCCTAGGGAAATTCGTAAAAATTCGTCAGGTCCCGACGAGGCCAATTCTCGATGCGTTGTGACCGGCAAGCTTCCAGTAGCTGCTCCGATCAAGTTTTCCCGTATTATTGGACTCGGATCCAAAATTTCACCACTTTTTACGATTTTTCGTTTCTGGTGATATTCCCTAGGGGTACCCCTAGGGAAATCCGTAAAAATTCGTCAGGTCCCGACGAGGCCAATTCTCGATGCGTTGTGACCGGTAAGCTTCCAGTAGCTACTCCGATTAAGTTTTCCCGAATTATTGAACTCGGATCCAAAATTTCACCACTTTTTACGATTTTTCGATTCTGGTGATTTTCTCTAGGGGTACCCCTGGGGAAATCCGTAAAAATTCGTCAGGTCCCGACGAGGCAAATTCTTGATGCGTTGTGACCGGCAAGCTTCCAGTAGCTACTCCGATCAAGTTTTCCCGAATTATTGGACTCGGATCCAAAATTTCACCACTTTTTACGATTTTTCGATTCTCCCTAGGGGTACCCCTAGGGAAATCCGTAAAAATTCGTCAGGTCCCGACGAGGCCAATTCTCGATGCGTTGTGACCGGCAAGCTTCCAGTAGCTACTCCGATCAAGTTTTCCCGTATTATTGGACTCGGATCCAAAATTTCACAACTTTTTACGATTTTTCATTTCTAGTGATTTTCCCTAGGGGTACCCCTAGGGAAATCCGTAAAAATTCGTCAGGTCCCGACGAGGCCAATTCTCGATGCGTTGTGACCGGCAAGCTTCCAGTAGCTACTCCGATCAAGTTTTCCCGAATTATTGAACTCGGATCCAAAATTTCACCACTTTTTACGATTTTTCGATTCTGGTGATTTTCCCTAGTGGTACCCCTAGGAAAATCCGTAAAAATTCGTCAGGTCCCGACGAGGCAAATTCTTGATGCTTTGTGACCGGCAAGCTTCCAGTAGCTACTCCGATCAAGTTTTCCCGAATTATTGGACTCGGATCCAAAATTTCACCACTTTTTACGATTTTTCGATTCTCCCTAGGGAAATCCGTAAAAATTCGTCAGGTCCCGACGAGGCCAATTCTCGATGCGTTGTGACCGGCAAGCTTCCAGTAGCTACTCCGATCAAGTTTTCCCGAATTATTGAACTCGGATCCAAAATTTCACCACTTTTTACGATTTTTCGTTTCTGGTGATTTTCCCTAGTGGTACCCCTAGGGAAATCCGTAAAAATTCGTCATGTCCCGACGAGGCCAATTCTCGATGCGTTGTGACAGGCAAGCTTCCAGTAGCTACTCCGATCAAGTTTTCCCGAATTATTGGACTCGGATCCAAAATTTCACCACTTTTTACGATTTTTCGATTCTCCCTAGGGGTACCCCTAGGGAAATCCGTAAAAATTCGTCAGGTCCCGACGAGGCCAATTCTCGATGCGTTGTGACCGGCAAGCTTCCAGTAGCTACTCCGATCAAGTTTTCCCAAATTATTGAACTCGGATCCAAAATTTCACCACTTTTTACGATTTTTCGTTTCTGATGATTTTCACTAAGGGTACCCCTAGGGAAATCCGTAAAAATTCGTCAGGTCCCGACGAGGCCAATTCTCGATGCGTTGTGACCGGCAAGCTTCCAGTAGCTACTCCGATCAAGTTTTCCCGTATTATTGGACTCGGATCCAAAATTTCACCACTTTTTACGATTTTTCGTTTCTGGTGATTTTCCCTAGGGGTACCCCTAGGGAAATCCGTAAAAATTCGTCAGGTCCCGACGAGGCCAATTCTCGATGCGTTGTGACCGGCAAGCTTCCAGTAGCTACTCCGATCAAGTTTTCCCGAATTATTGAACTCGGATGCAAAATTTCACCACTTTTTACGATTTTTTGATTCTGGTGATTTTCCCTAGGGGTACCCCTGGGGAAATCCGTAAAAATTCGTCAGGTCCCGACGAGGCAAATTCTTGATGCGTTGTGACCGGCAAGCTTCCAGTAGCTACTCCGATCAAGTTTTCCCGAATTATTGGACTCGGATCCAAAATTTCACCACTTTTTACGATTTTTCGATTCCCCCTAGGGGTACCCCTAGGGAAATCCGTAAAAATTCGTCAGGTCCCGACGAGGCCAATTCTCGATGCGTTGTGACCGGCAAGCTTCTAGTAGCTACTCCGATCAAGTTTTCCCGAATTATTGAACTCAGATCCAAAATTTCACCACTTTTTACGATTTTTCGATTCTGGTGATTTTCCCTAGGGGTACCCCTGGGGAAATTCGTAAAAATTCGTCAGGTCCCGACGAGGCAAATTCTTGATGCGTTGTGACCGGCAAGCTTCCAGTAGCTACTCCGATCAAGTTTTCCCAAATTATTGGACTCGGATCCAAAATTTCACCACTTTTTACGATTTTTCGATTCTCCCTAGGGGTACCCCTAGGGAAATCCGTAAAAATTCGTCAGGTCCCGACGAGGCCAATTCTCGATGCGTTGTGACCGGCAAGCTTCCAGTAGCTACTCCGATCAAGTTTTCCCGAATTATTGGACTCGGATCCAAAATTTCACCACTTTTTACGATTTTTCGATTCTGGTGATTTTCCCTAGGGGTACCCCTAGGAAAATCAGTAAAAATTCGTCAGGTCCCGACGATGCATTTTCTCGATGCCTTGTGACCGGCAAGCTTCCAGTAGCAACTCCGATCAAGGTTTCCCGAATTATTGGACTCGGATCCAAAATTTCACCACTTTTTACGATTTTTCGTTTCTGGTGATTTTCCCTAGGGGTACCCCTAGGGAAATCCGTAAAAATTCGTCAGGTCCCGACGAGGCCAATTCTCGATGCGTTGTGACCGGCAAGCTTCCAGTAGCTACTCCGATCAAGTTTTCCCGAATTATTGAACTCGGATCCAAAATTTCACCACTTTTTACGATTTTTCGATTCTGGTGATTTTCCCTAGGGGTACCCCTGGGAAAATCCGTAAAAATTCGTCAGGTCCTGACGAGGCAAATTCTTTATGCGTTGTGACCGGCAAGCTTCCAGTAGCTACTCCGATCAAGTTTTCCCGAATTATTAGACTCGGATCCAAAATTTCACCACTTTTTACGATTTTTCGATTCTCCCTAGGGGTACCCCTAGGGAAATCCGTAAAAATTCGTCAGGTTCCGACGAAGCCAATTCTCGATGCGTTGTGACCGGCAAGCTTCCAGTAGCTACTCCGATCAAGTTTTCCCGTATTATTGGACTCGGATCCAAAATTTCACCACTTTTTACGATTTTTCGTTTCTGGTGATTTTCCCTAGGGGTACCCCTAGGGAAATCCGTAAAAATTCGTCAGGTCCCGACGAGTCCAATTCTCGATGCATTGTGACAGGCAAGCTTCCAGTAGCTACTCCGATCAAGTTTTCCCGAATTATTGGACTCGGATCCAAAATTTCACCACTTTTTACGATTTTTCGATTCTCCCTAGGGGTACCCCTTGGGAAATCCGTAAAAATTCGTCAGGTCCCGACGAGGCCAATTCTCGATGCGTTGTGACCGGCAAGCTTCTAGTAGCTACTCCGATCAAGTTTTCCCGAATTATTGAACTCGGATTCAAAATTTCACCACTTTTTACGATTTTTCAATTCTGGTGATTTTCCCTAGGGGTACCCCTGGGGAAATCCGTAAAAATTCGTCAGGTCCCGACGAGGCAAATTCTTGATGCGTTGTGACCGGCAAGCTTCCAGTAGCTACTCCGATCAAGTTTTCCCGAATTATTGGACTCGGATCCAAAATTTCACCACTTTTTACGATTTTTCGATTCTCCCTAGGGGTACCCCTAGGGAAATCCGTAAAAATTCGTCAGGTCCCGACGAGGCCAATTCTCGATGCGTTGTGACCGGCAAGCTTCTAGTAGCTACTCCGATCAAGTTTTCCCGAATTATTGAACTCGGATCCAAAATTTCACCACTTTTTACGATTTTTCGATTCTGGTGATTTTCCCTAGGGGTACCCCTGGGGAAATTCGTAAAAATTCGTCAGGTCCCGACGAGGCAAATTCTTGATGCGTTGTGACCGGCAAGCTTCCAGTAGCTACTCCGATCAAGTTTTCCCGAATTATTGGACTCGGATCCAAAATTTTACCACTTTTTACGATTTTTCGATTCTCCCTAGGGGTACCCCTAGGGAAATCCGTAAAAATTCGTCAGGTCCCGACGAGGCCAATTCTCGATGCGTTGTGACCGGCAAGCTTCCAGTAGCTACTCCGATCAAGTTTTCCCGAATTATTGGACTCGGATCCAAAATTTCACCACTTTTTACGATTTTTCGATTTTGGTGATTTTCCCTAGGGGTACCCCTAGGAAAATCAGTAAAAATTCGTCAGGTCCCGACGATGCATTTTCTCGATGCCTTGTGACCGGCAAGCTTCCAGTAGCAACTCCGATCAAGGTTTCCCGAATTATTGGACTCGGATCCAAAATTTCACCACTTTTTACGATTTTTCGTTTCTGGTGATTTTCCCTAGGGGTACCCCTAGGGAAATCCGTAAAAATTCGTCAGGTCCCGACGAGGCCAATTCTCGATGCGTTGTGACCGGCAAGCTTCCAGTAGCTACTCCGATCAAGTTTTCCCGAATTATTGAACTCGGATCCAAAATTTCACCACTTTTTACGATTTTTCGATTCTGGTGATTTTCCCTAGGGGTACCCCTGGGAAAATCCGTAAAAATTCGTCAGGTCCTGACGAGGCAAATTCTTTATGCGTTGTGACCGGCAAGCTTCCAGTAGCTACTCCGATCAAATTTTCCCGAATTATTAGACTCGGATCCAAAATTTCACCACTTTTTACGATTTTTCGATTCTCCCTAGGGGTACCCCTAGGGAAATCCGTAAAAATTCGTCAGGTTCCGACGAAGCCAATTCTCGATGCGTTGTGACCGGCAAGCTTCCAGTAGCTACTCCGATCAAGTTTTCCCGTATTATTGGACTCGGATCCAAAATTTCACCACTTTTTACGATTTTTCGTTTCTGGTGATTTTCCCTAGGGGTACCCCTAGGGAAATCCGTAAAAATTCGTCAGGTCCCGACGAGGCCAATTCTCGATGCATTGTGACAGGCAAGCTTCCAGTAGCTACTCCGATCAAGTTTTCCCGAATTATTGGACTCGGATCCAAAATTTCACCACTTTTTACGATTTTTCGATTCTCCCTAGGGGTACCCCTAGGGAAATCCGTAAAAATTCGTCAGGTCTCGACGAGGCCAATTCTCGATGCGTTGTGACCGGCAAGCTTCTAGTAGTTACTCCGATCAAGTTTTCCCGAATTATTGAACTCGGATTCAAAATTTCACCACTTTTTACGATTTTTCGATTCTGGTGATTTTCCCTAGGGGTACCCCTGGGGAAATCCGTAAAAATTCGTCAGGTCCCGACGAGGCAAATTCTTGATGCGTTGTGACCGGCAAGCTTCCAGTAGCTACTCCGATCAAGTTTTCCCGAATTATTGGACTCGGATCCAAAATTTCACCACTTTTTACGATTTTTCGATTCTCCCTAGGGGTACCCCTAGGGAAATCCGTAAAAATTCGTCAGGTCCCGACGAGGCCAATTCTCGATGCGTTGTGACCGGCAAGCTTCCAGTAGCTACTCCGATCAAGTTTTCCCGTATTATTGGACTCGGATCCAAAATTTCACCACTTTTTACGATTTTTCGTTTCTGGTGATTTTCCCTAGGGGTACCCCTAGGGAAATCCGTAAAAATTCGTCATGTCCCGACGAGGCCAATTCTCGATGCGTTGTGACAGGCAAGCTTCCAGTAGCTACTCCGATCAAGTTTTCTCGAATTATTGGACTCGGATCCAAAATTTCACCACTTTTTACGATTTTTCGATTCTCCCTAGGGGTAACCCTAGGGAAATCCGTAAAAATTCGTCAGGTCCCGACGAGGCCAATTCTCGATGCGTTGTGACCGGCAAGCTTCCAGTAGCTACTCCGATCAAGTGTTCCCGAATTATTGAACTCGGATCCAAAATTTCACCACTTTTTACGATTTTTCGTTTCTGGTGATTTTCCCTAATGGTACCCCTAGGGAAATCCGTAAAAATTCGTCAGGTCCCGACGAGGCCAATTCTCGATGCGTTGTGACCGGCAAGCTTCCAGTAGCTACTCCGATCAAGTTTTCCCGTATTATTGGACTCGGATCCAAAATTTCACCACTTTTTACGATTTTTCGTTTCTGGTGATTTTCCCTAGGGGTACCCCTAGGGAAATCCGTAAAAATTCGTCAGGTCCCGACGAGGCAAATTCTCGATGCGTTGTGACCGGCAAGCTTCCAGTAGCTACTCCGATCAAGTTTTCCCGAATTATTGAACTCAGATCCAAAATTTCACCACTTTTTACGATTTTTTGATTCTGGTGATTTTCCCTAGGGGTACCCCTGGGGAAATCCGTAAAAATTCGTCAGGTCCCGACGAGGCAAATTCTTGATGCGTTGTGACCGGCAAGCTTCCAGTAGCTACTCCGATCAAGTTTTCCCGAATTATTGGACTCGGATCCAAAATTTTACCACTTTTTACGATTTTTCGATTCTCCATAGGGGTACCCCTAGGGAAATCCGTAAAAATTCGTCAGGTCCCGACGAGGCCAATTCTCGATGCGTTGTGACCGGCAAGCTTCCAGTAGCTACTCCGATCAAGTTTTCCCGTATTATTGGACTCGGATCCAAAATTTCACCACTTTTTACGATTTTTCATTTCTAGTGATTTTCCCTAGGGGTACCCCTAGGGAAATCCGTAAAAATTCGTCAGGTCCCGACGAGGCCAATTCTCGATGCGTTGTGACCGGCAAGCTTCCAGTAGCTACTCCGATCAAGTTTTCCCGAATTATTGAACTCGGATCCAAAATTTCACCACTTTTTACGATTTTTCGATTCTGGTGATTTTCCCTAGGGGTACCCCTAGGGAAATCCGTAAAAATTCGTCAGGTCCAGACGAGGCAAATTCTTGATGCTTTGTGACCGGCAAGCTTCCAGTAGCTACTCTGATCAAGTTTTCCCGAATTATTGGACTCGGATCCAAAATTTCACCACTTTTTACGATTTTTCGATTCTCCCTAGGGAAATTCGTAAAAATTCGTCAGGTCCCGACGAGGCCAATTCTCGATGCGTTGTGACCGGCAAGCTTCCAGTAGCTGCTCCGATCAAGTTTTCCCGTATTATTGGACTCGGATCCAAAATTTCACCACTTTTTACGATTTTTCGTTTCTGGTGATATTCCCTAGGGGTACCCCTAGGGAAATCCGTAAAAATTCGTCAGGTCCCGACGAGGCCAATTCTCGATGCGTTGTGACCGGTAAGCTTCCAGTAGCTACTCCGATTAAGTTTTCCCGAATTATTGAACTCGGATCCAAAATTTCACCACTTTTTACGATTTTTCGATTCTGGTGATTTTCTCTAGGGGTACCCCTGGGGAAATCCGTAAAAATTCGTCAGGTCCCGACGAGGCAAATTCTTGATGCGTTGTGACCGGCAAGCTTCCAGTAGCTACTCCGATCAAGTTTTCCCGAATTATTGGACTCGGATCCAAAATTTCACCACTTTTTACGATTTTTCGATTCTCCCTAGGGGTACCCCTAGGGAAATCCGTAAAAATTCGTCAGGTCCCGACGAGGCCAATTCTCGATGCGTTGTGACCGGCAAGCTTCCAGTAGCTACTCCGATCAAGTTTTCCCGTATTATTGGACTCGGATCCAAAATTTCACAACTTTTTACGATTTTTCATTTCTAGTGATTTTCCCTAGGGGTACCCCTAGGGAAATCCGTAAAAATTCGTCAGGTCCCGACGAGGCCAATTCTCGATGCGTTGTGACCGGCAAGCTTCCAGTAGCTACTCCGATCAAGTTTTCCCGAATTATTGAACTCGGATCCAAAATTTCACCACTTTTTACGATTTTTCGATTCTGGTGATTTTCCCTAGTGGTACCCCTAGGAAAATCCGTAAAAATTCGTCAGGTCCCGACGAGGCAAATTCTTGATGCTTTGTGACCGGCAAGCTTCCAGTAGCTACTCCGATCAAGTTTTCCCGAATTATTGGACTCGGATCCAAAATTTCACCACTTTTTACGATTTTTCGATTCTCCCTAGGGAAATCCGTAAAAATTCGTCAGGTCCCGACGAGGCCAATTCTCGATGCGTTGTGACCGGCAAGCTTCCAGTAGCTACTCCGATCAAGTTTTCCCGAATTATTGGACTCGGATCCAAAATTTCACCACTTTTTACGATTTTTCGATTTTGGTGATTTTCCCTAGGGGTACCCCTAGGAAAATCCGTAAAAATTCGTCAGGTCCCGACGATGCATTTTCTCGATGCGTTGTGACCGGCAAGCTTCCAGTAGCAACTCCGATCAAGTTTTCCCGAATTATTTGACTCGGATCAAAAATTTCACCACTTTTTACGATTTTTCGATTCTCCCTAGGGGTATCCCTAGGGAAATCCGTAAAAATTCGTCAGGTCCCGACGAGGCCAATTCTCGATGCGTTGTGACCGGCAAGCTTCCAGTAGCTACTCCGATCAAGTTTTCCCGAATTATTGGACTCGGATCAAAAATTTCACCACTTTTTACGATTTTTCGATTCTGGTGATTTTCCCTAGGGGTACCCCTAGGGAAATCCGTAAAAATTCGTCAGGTCCCGACGAGGCCAATTCTCGATGCGTTGTGACCGGCAAGCTTCCAGTAGCAACTCCGATCAAGTTTTCCCGAATTATTGGACTCGGATCCAAAATTTCACCACTTTTTACGATTTTTCGATTCTCCCTAGGGGTACCCCTAGGGAAATCCGTAAAAATTCGTCAGGTCCCGACGAGACCAATTCTCGATGCGTTGTGACCGGCAAGCTTCCAGTAGCTACTCCGATCAAGTTTTCCCGAATTATTGGACTCGGATCCAAAATTTCACCACTTTTTACGATTTTTCGATTCTCCCTAGGGGTACCCCTAGGGAAATCCGTAAAAATTCGTCAGGTCCCGACGAGGCCAATTCTCGATGCGTTGTGACCGGCAAGCTTCCAGTAGATACTCCGATCAAGTTTTCCCGAATTATTAAACTCGGATCCAAAATTTCACCACTTTTTACGATTTTTCGTTTCTGGTGATTTTCCCTAGGGGTACCCCTAGGGAAATCCATAAAATTTCGTCAGGTCCCGACGAGGCCAATTCTCGATGCGTTGTGACCAGCAAGCTTCCAGTAGCTACTCCGATCAAGTTTTCCCGTATTATTGGACTCGGATCCAAAATTTCACCACTTTTTACGATTTTTCGTTTCTGGTGATTTTCCCAAGGGGTACCCCTAGGGAAATCCGTAAAAATTCGTCAGGTCCCGACGAGGCCAATTCTCGATGCGTTGTGACAGGCAAGCTTCCAGTAGCTACTCCGATCAAGTTTTCCCGAATTATTGGAATCGGATCCAAAATTTCACCACTTTTTACGATTTTTCGATTCTCCCTAGGGGTACCCCTAGGGAAATCCGTAAAAATTCGTCAGGTCCCGACGAGGCAAATTCTTGATGCGTTGTGACCGGCAAGCTTCCAGTAGCTACTTCGATCAAGTTTTCCCGAATTATTGGACTCGTATCCAAAATTTCACCACTTTTTACGATTTTTCGATTCTCCCTAGGGGTACCCCTAGGGAAATCCGTAAAAATTCGTCAGGTCCCGACGAGGCCAATTCTCGATGCGTTGTGACTGGCAAGCTTCCAGTAGCAACTCCGATCAAGTTTTCCCGAATTATTGGACTCGGATCCAAAATTTCACCACTTTTTACGATTTTTCGTTTCTGGTGATTTTTCCTAGGGGTACCCCTAGGGAAATCCGTAAAAATTCGTCAGGTCCCGACGAGGCCAATTCTCGATGCGTTGTGACCGGCAAGCTTCCAGTAGCTACTCCGATCAAGTTTTCCCGAATTATTGGACTCGGATCCAAAATTTCACCACTTTTTACGATTTTTCGATTCTCCCTAGGGGTACCCCTAGGGAAATCCGTAAAAATTCGTCAGGTCCCGACGAGGCCAATTCTCGATGCGTTGTGACCGGCAAGCTTCCAGTAGCTACTCCGATCAAGTTTTCCCGAATTATTAAACTCGGATCCAAAATTTCACCACTTTTTACGATTTTTCGTTTCTGGTGATTTTCCCTAGGGGTACCCCTAGGGAAATCCGTAAAAATTCGTCAGGTCCCGACGAGGCAAATTCTCGATGCGTTGTGACCGGCAAGCTTCCAGTAGCTACTCCGATTAAGTTTTCCCGTATTATTGGACTCGGATCCAAAATTTCACCACTTTTTACGATTTTTCGTTTCTGGTGATTTTCCCTAGGGGTACCCCTAGGGAAATCCGTAAAAATTCGTCAGGTCCCGACGAGGCCAATTCTCGATGCGTTGTGACAGGCAAGCTTCCAGTAGCTACTCCGATCAAGTTTTCCCGAATTATTGGACTCGGATCCAAAATTTCACCACTTTTTACGATTTTTCGATTCTCCCTAGGGGTACCCCTAGGGAAATCCGTAAAAATTCGTCAGGTCCCGACGAGGCCAATTCTCGATGCATTGTGACCGGCAAGCTTCTAGTAGCTACTCCGATCAAGTTTTCCCGAATTATTGAACTCGGATCCAAAATTTCACCACTTTTTACGATTTTTCGATTCTGGTGATTTTCCCTAGGGGTACCCCTGGGGAAATCCGTAAAAATTCGTTAGGTCCCGACGAGGCAAATTCTTGATGCGTTGTGACCGGCAAGCTTCCAGTAGCTACTCCGATCAAGTTTTCCCGAATTATTGGACTCGGATCCAAAATTTCACCACTTTTTACGATTTTTCGATTCTCCCTAGGGGTACCCCTAGGGAAATCCGTAAAAATTCGTCAGGTCCCGACGAGGCCAATTCTCGATGCGTTGTGACCGGCAAGCTTCTAGTAGCTACTCCGATCAAGTTTTCCCGAATTATTGAACTCGGATCCAAAATTTCACCACTTTTTACGATTTTTCGATTCTGGTGATTTTCCCTAGGGGTACCCCTGGGGAAATTCGTAAAAATTCGTCAGGTCCCGACGAGGCAAATTCTTGATGCGTTGTGACCGGCAAGCTTCCAGTAGCTACTCCGATCAAGTTTTCCCGAATTATTGGACTCGGATCTAAAATTTCACCACTTTTTACGATTTTTCGATTCTCCCTAGGGGTACCCCTAGGGAAATCCGTAAAAATTCGTCAGGTCCCGACGAGGCCAATTCTCGATGCGTTGTGACCGGCAAGCTTCCAGTAGCTACTCCGATCAAGTTTTCCCGAATTATTGGACTCGGATCCAAAATTTCACCACGTTTTACGATTTTTCGATTCTGGTGATTTTCCCTAGGGGTACCCCTAGGAAAATCAGTAAAAATTCGTCAGGTCCCGACGATGCATTTTCTCGATGCCTTGTGACCGGCAAGCTTCCAGTAGCAACTCCGATCAAGGTTTCCCGAATTATTGGACTCGGATCCAAAATTTCACCACTTTTTACGATTTTTCGTTTCTGGTGATTTTCCCTAGGGGTACCCCTAGGGAAATCCGTAAAAATTCGTCAGGTCCCGACGAGGCCAATTCTCGATGCGTTGTGACCGGCAAGCTTCCAGTTGCTACTCCGATCAAGTTTTCCCGAATTATTGAACTCGGATCCAAAATTTCACCACTTTTTACGATTTTTCGTTTCTAGTGATTTTCCCTAGGGGTACCCCTAAGGAAATCCGTAAAAATTCGTCAGGTCCCGACGAGGCCAATTCTCGATGCGTTGTGACCGGCAAGCTTCCAGTAGCTACTCCGATCAAGTTTTCCCGAATTATTGAACTCGGATCCAAAATTTCACCACTTTTTACGATTTTTCGATTCTGGTGATTTTCCCTAGGGGTACCCCTGGGGAAATCCGTAAAAATTCGTCAGGTCCTGACGAGGCAAATTCTTGATGCGTTGTGACCGGCAAGCTTCCAGTAGCTACTCCGATCAAGTTTTCCCGAATTATTGAACTCGGATCCAAAATTTCACCACTTTTTACGATTTTTCGATTCTGGTGATTTTCCCTAGGGGTACCCCTAGGAAAATCAGTAAAAATTCGTCAGGTCCCGACGATGCATTTTCTCGATGCCTTGTGACCGGCAAGCTTCCAGTAGCAACTCCGATCAAGGTTTCCCGAATTATTGGACTCGGATCCAAAATTTCACCACTTTTTACGATTTTTCGTTTCTGGTGATTTTCCCTAGGGGTACCCCTAGGGAAATCCGTAAAAATTCGTCAGGTCCCGACGAGGCCAATTCTCGATGCGTTGTGACCGGCAAGCTTCCAGTTGCTACTCCAATCAAGTTTTCCCGAATTATTGAACTCGGATCCAAAATTTCACCACTTTTTACTATTTTTCGTTTCTAGTGATTTTCCCTAGGGGTACCCCTAGGGAAATCCGTAAAAATTCGTCAGGTCCCGACGAGGCCAATTCTCGATGCGTTGTGACCGGCAAGCTTCCAGTAGCTACTCCGATCAAGTTTTCCCGAATTATTGAACTCGGATCCAAAATTTCACCACTTTTTACGATTTTTCGATTCTGGTGATTTTCCCTAGGGGTACCCCTGGGGAAATCCGTAAAAATTCGTCAGGTTCTGACGAGGCAAATTCTTGATGCGTTGTGACCGGCAAGCTTCCAGTAGCTACTCCGATCAAGTTTTCCCGAATTATTGAACTCGGATCCAAAATTTCACCACTTTTTACGATTTTTCGATTCTGGTGATTTTCCCTAGGCGTACCCCTAGGAAAATCAGTAAAAATTCGTCAGGTCCCGACGATGCATTTTCTCGATGCCTTGTGACCGGCAAGCTTCCAGTAGCAACTCCGATCAAGGTTTCCCGAATTATTGGACTCGGATCCAAAATTTCACCACTTTTTACGATTTTTCGTTTCTGGTGATTTTCCCTAGGGGTACCCCTAGGGAAATTCGTAAAAATTCGTCAGGTCCCGACGAGGCCAATTCTCGATGCGTTGTGACCGGCAAGCTTCCAGTAGCTACTCCGATAAAGTTTTCCCGTATTATTGGACACGGATCCAAAATTTCACCACTTTTTATGATTTTTCGTTTCTGGTGATTTTTCCTAGGGGTACCCCTAGGGAAATCCGTAAAAATTCGTCAGGTCCCGACGAGGCCAATTCTCGATGCGTTGTGACCGGCAAGCTTCCAGTAGCTACTCCGATCAAGTTTTCCCGAATTATTGAACTCGGATCCAAAATTTCACCACTTTTTACGATTTTTCGATTCTGGTGATTTTCCCTAGGGGTACCCCTGGGGAAATCCGTAAAAATTCGTCAGGTCCTGACGAGGCAAATTCTTGATGCGTTGTGACCGGCAAGCTTCCAGTAGCTACTCCGATCAAGTTTTCCCGAATTATTGGACTCGGATCCAAAATTTCACCACTTTTTACGATTTTTCGATTCTCCCTAGGGGTACCCCTAGGGAAATCCGTAAAAATTCGTCAGGTCCCGACGAGGCCAATTCTCTATGCGTTGTGACCGGCAAGCTTCCAGTAGCTACTCCGATCAAGTTTTCCCGAATTATTGGACTCGGATCCAAAATTTCACCACTTTTTACGATTTTTCGATTCTCCCTAGGGGTACCCCTAGGGAAATCCGTAAAAATTCGTCAGGTCCCGACGAGGCCAATTCTCGATGCGTTGTGACCGGCAAGCTTCCAGTAGCTACTCCGATCAAGTTTTCCCGAATTATTGAACTCGGATCCAAAATTTCACCACTTTTTACGATTTTTCGATTCTGGTGATTTTCCCTAGTGGTACCCCTAGGAAAATCCGTAAAAATTCGTCAGGTCCCGACGAGGCAAATTCTTGATGCTTTGTGACCGGCAAGCTTCCAGTAGCTACTCCGATCAAGTTTTCCCGAATTATTGGACTCGGATCCAAAATTTCACCACTTTTTACGATTTTTCGATTCTCCCTAGGGAAATCCGTAAAAATTCGTCAGGTCCCGACGAGGCCAATTCTCGATGCGTTGTGACCGGCAAGCTTCCAGTAGCTACTCCGATCAAGTTTTCCCGAATTATTGGACTCGGATCCAAAATTTCACCACTTTTTACGATTTTTCGATTTTGGTGATTTTCCCTAGGGGTACCCCTAGGAAAATCCGTAAAAATTCGTCAGGTCCCGACGATGCATTTTCTCGATGCGTTGTGACCGGCAAGCTTCCAGTAGCAACTCCGATCAAGTTTTCCCGAATTATTTGACTCGGATCAAAAATTTCACCACTTTTTACGATTTTTCGATTCTCCCTAGGGGTATCCCTAGGGAAATCCGTAAAAATTCGTCAGGTCCCGACGAGGCCAATTCTCGATGCGTTGTGACCGGCAAGCTTCCAGTAGCTACTCCGATCAAGTTTTCCCGAATTATTGGACTCGGATCAAAAATTTCACCACTTTTTACGATTTTTCGATTCTGGTGATTTTCCCTAGGGGTACCCCTAGGGAAATCCGTAAAAATTCGTCAGGTCCCGACGAGGCCAATTCTCGATGCGTTGTGACCGGCAAGCTTCCAGTAGCAACTCCGATCAAGTTTTCCCGAATTATTGGACTCGGATCCAAAATTTCACCACTTTTTACGATTTTTCGATTCTCCCTAGGGGTACCCCTAGGGAAATCCGTAAAAATTCGTCAGGTCCCGACGAGACCAATTCTCGATGCGTTGTGACCGGCAAGCTTCCAGTAGCTACTCCGATCAAGTTTTCCCGAATTATTGGACTCGGATCCAAAATTTCACCACTTTTTACGATTTTTCGATTCTCCCTAGGGGTACCCCTAGGGAAATCCGTAAAAATTCGTCAGGTCCCGACGAGGCCAATTCTCGATGCGTTGTGACCGGCAAGCTTCCAGTAGATACTCCGATCAAGTTTTCCCGAATTATTAAACTCGGATCCAAAATTTCACCACTTTTTACGATTTTTCGTTTCTGGTGATTTTCCCTAGGGGTACCCCTAGGGAAATCCATAAAATTTCGTCAGGTCCCGACGAGGCCAATTCTCGATGCGTTGTGACCAGCAAGCTTCCAGTAGCTACTCCGATCAAGTTTTCCCGTATTATTGGACTCGGATCCAAAATTTCACCACTTTTTACGATTTTTCGTTTCTGGTGATTTTCCCAAGGGGTACCCCTAGGGAAATCCGTAAAAATTCGTCAGGTCCCGACGAGGCCAATTCTCGATGCGTTGTGACAGGCAAGCTTCCAGTAGCTACTCCGATCAAGTTTTCCCGAATTATTGGAATCGGATCCAAAATTTCACCACTTTTTACGATTTTTCGATTCTCCCTAGGGGTACCCCTAGGGAAATCCGTAAAAATTCGTCAGGTCCCGACGAGGCAAATTCTTGATGCGTTGTGACCGGCAAGCTTCCAGTAGCTACTTCGATCAAGTTTTCCCGAATTATTGGACTCGTATCCAAAATTTCACCACTTTTTACGATTTTTCGATTCTCCCTAGGGGTACCCCTAGGGAAATCCGTAAAAATTCGTCAGGTCCCGACGAGGCCAATTCTCGATGCGTTGTGACTGGCAAGCTTCCAGTAGCAACTCCGATCAAGTTTTCCCGAATTATTGGACTCGGATCCAAAATTTCACCACTTTTTACGATTTTTCGTTTCTGGTGATTTTTCCTAGGGGTACCCCTAGGGAAATCCGTAAAAATTCGTCAGGTCCCGACGAGGCCAATTCTCGATGCGTTGTGACCGGCAAGCTTCCAGTAGCTACTCCGATCAAGTTTTCCCGAATTATTGGACTCGGATCCAAAATTTCACCACTTTTTACGATTTTTCGATTCTCCCTAGGGGTACCCCTAGGGAAATCCGTAAAAATTCGTCAGGTCCCGACGAGGCCAATTCTCGATGCGTTGTGACCGGCAAGCTTCCAGTAGCTACTCCGATCAAGTTTTCCCGAATTATTAAACTCGGATCCAAAATTTCACCACTTTTTACGATTTTTCGTTTCTGGTGATTTTCCCTAGGGGTACCCCTAGGGAAATCCGTAAAAATTCGTCAGGTCCCGACGAGGCAAATTCTCGATGCGTTGTGACCGGCAAGCTTCCAGTAGCTACTCCGATCAAGTTTTCCCGTATTATTGGACTCGGATCCAAAATTTCACCACTTTTTACGATTTTTCGTTTCTGGTGATTTTCCCTAGGGGTACCCCTAGGGAAATCCGTAAAAATTCGTCAGGTCCCGACGAGGCCAATTCTCGATGCGTTGTGACAGGCAAGCTTCCAGTAGCTACTCCGATCAAGTTTTCCCGAATTATTGGACTCGGATCCAAAATTTCACCACTTTTTACGATTTTTCGATTCTCCCTAGGGGTACCCCTAGGGAAATCCGTAAAAATTCGTCAGGTCCCGACGAGGCCAATTCTCGATGCATTGTGACCGGCAAGCTTCTAGTAGCTACTCCGATCAAGTTTTCCCGAATTATTGAACTCGGATCCAAAATTTCACCACTTTTTACGATTTTTCGATTCTGGTGATTTTCCCTAGGGGTACCCCTGGGGAAATCCGTAAAAATTCGTTAGGTCCCGACGAGGCAAATTCTTGATGCGTTGTGACCGGCAAGCTTCCAGTAGCTACTCCGATCAAGTTTTCCCGAATTATTGGACTCGGATCCAAAATTTCACCACTTTTTACGATTTTTCGATTCTCCCTAGGGGTACCCCTAGGGAAATCCGTAAAAATTCGTCAGGTCCCGACGAGGCCAATTCTCGATGCGTTGTGACCGGCAAGCTTCTAGTAGCTACTCCGATCAAGTTTTCCCGAATTATTGAACTCGGATCCAAAATTTCACCACTTTTTACGATTTTTCGATTCTGGTGATTTTCCCTAGGGGTACCCCTGGGGAAATTCGTAAAAATTCGTCAGGTCCCGACGAGGCAAATTCTTGATGCGTTGTGACCGGCAAGCTTCCAGTAGCTACTCCGATCAAGTTTTCCCGAATTATTGGACTCGGATCTAAAATTTCACCACTTTTTACGATTTTTCGATTCTCCCTAGGGGTACCCCTAGGGAAATCCGTAAAAATTCGTCAGGTCCCGACGAGGCCAATTCTCGATGCGTTGTGACCGGCAAGCTTCCAGTAGCTACTCCGATCAAGTTTTCCCGAATTATTGGACTCGGATCCAAAATTTCACCACGTTTTACGATTTTTCGATTCTGGTGATTTTCCCTAGGGGTACCCCTAGGAAAATCAGTAAAAATTCGTCAGGTCCCGACGATGCATTTTCTCGATGCCTTGTGACCGGCAAGCTTCCAGTAGCAACTCCGATCAAGGTTTCCCGAATTATTGGACTCGGATCCAAAATTTCACCACTTTTTACGATTTTTCGTTTCTGGTGATTTTCCCTAGGGGTACCCCTAGGGAAATCCGTAAAAATTCGTCAGGTCCCGACGAGGCCAATTCTCGATGCGTTGTGACCGGCAAGCTTCCAGTTGCTACTCCGATCAAGTTTTCCCGAATTATTGAACTCGGATCCAAAATTTCACCACTTTTTACGATTTTTCGTTTCTAGTGATTTTCCCTAGGGGTACCCCTAAGGAAATCCGTAAAAATTCGTCAGGTCCCGACGAGGCCAATTCTCGATGCGTTGTGACCGGCAAGCTTCCAGTAGCTACTCCGATCAAGTTTTCCCGAATTATTGAACTCGGATCCAAAATTTCACCACTTTTTACGATTTTTCGATTCTGGTGATTTTCCCTAGGGGTACCCCTGGGGAAATCCGTAAAAATTCGTCAGGTCCTGACGAGGCAAATTCTTGATGCGTTGTGACCGGCAAGCTTCCAGTAGCTACTCCGATCAAGTTTTCCCGAATTATTGAACTCGGATCCAAAATTTCACCACTTTTTACGATTTTTCGATTCTGGTGATTTTCCCTAGGGGTACCCCTAGGAAAATCAGTAAAAATTCGTCAGGTCCCGACGATGCATTTTCTCGATGCCTTGTGACCGGCAAGCTTCCAGTAGCAACTCCGATCAAGGTTTCCCGAATTATTGGACTCGGATCCAAAATTTCACCACTTTTTACGATTTTTCGTTTCTGGTGATTTTCCCTAGGGGTACCCCTAGGGAAATCCGTAAAAATTCGTCAGGTCCCGACGAGGCCAATTCTCGATGCGTTGTGACCGGCAAGCTTACAGTTGCTACTCCAATCAAGTTTTCCCGAATTATTGAACTCGGATCCAAAATTTCACCACTTTTTACTATTTTTCGTTTCTAGTGATTTTCCCTAGGGGTACCCCTAGGGAAATCCGTAAAAATTCGTCAGGTCCCGACGAGGCCAATTCTCGATGCGTTGTGACCGGCAAGCTTCCAGTAGCTACTCCGATCAAGTTTTCCCGAATTATTGAACTCGGATCCAAAATTTCACCACTTTTTACGATTTTTCGATTCTGGTGATTTTCCCTAGGGGTACCCCTGGGGAAATCCGTAAAAATTCGTCAGGTTCTGACGAGGCAAATTCTTGATGCGTTGTGACCGGCAAGCTTCCAGTAGCTACTCCGATCAAGTTTTCCCGAATTATTGAACTCGGATCCAAAATTTCACCACTTTTTACGATTTTTCGATTCTGGTGATTTTCCCTAGGCGTACCCCTAGGAAAATCAGTAAAAATTCGTCAGGTCCCGACGATGCATTTTCTCGATGCCTTGTGACCGGCAAGCTTCCAGTAGCAACTCCGATCAAGGTTTCCCGAATTATTGGACTCGGATCCAAAATTTCACCACTTTTTACGATTTTTCGTTTCTGGTGATTTTCCCTAGGGGTACCCCTAGGGAAATTCGTAAAAATTCGTCAGGTCCCGACGAGGCCAATTCTCGATGCGTTGTGACCGGCAAGCTTCCAGTAGCTACTCCGATAAAGTTTTCCCGTATTATTGGACACGGATCCAAAATTTCACCACTTTTTACGATTTTTCGTTTCTGGTGATTTTTCCTAGGGGTACCCCTAGGGAAATCCGTAAAAATTCGTCAGGTCCCGACGAGGCCAATTCTCGATGCGTTGTGACCGGCAAGCTTCCAGTAGCTACTCCGATCAAGTTTTCCCGAATTATTGAACTCGGATCCAAAATTTCACCACTTTTTACGATTTTTCGATTCTGGTGATTTTCCCTAGGGGTACCCCTGGGGAAATCCGTAAAAATTCGTCAGGTCCTGACGAGGCAAATTCTTGATGCGTTGTGACCGGCAAGCTTCCAGTAGCTACTCCGATCAAGTTTTCCCGAATTATTGGACTCGGATCCAAAATTTCACCACTTTTTACGATTTTTCGATTCTCCCTAGGGGTACCCCTAGGGAAATCCGTAAAAATTCGTCAGGTCCCGACGAGGCCAATTCTCTATGCGTTGTGACCGGCAAGCTTCCAGTAGCTACTCCGATCAAGTTTTCCCGTATTATTGGACTCGGATCCAAAATTTCACCACTTTTTACGATTTTTCGTTTCTGGTGATTTTCCCTAGGGGTACCCCTAGGGAAATCCGTAAAAATTCGTCAGGTCCCGACGAGGCCAATTCTCGATGCGTTGTGACAGGCAAGCTTCCAGTAGCTACTCCGATCAAGTTTTCCCGATTTATTGAACTCGGATCCAAAATTTCACCACTTTTTACGATTTTTCGATTCTGGTGATTTTCCCTAGGCGTACCCCTAGGAAAATCAGTAAAAATTCGTCAGGTCCCGACGATGCATTTTCTCGATGCCTTGTGACCGGCAAGCTTCCAGTAGCAACTCCGATCAAGGTTTCCCGAATTATTGGACTCGGATCCAAAATTTCACCACTTTTTACGATTTTTCGTTTCTGGTGATTTTCCCTAGGGGTACCCCTAGGGAAATTCGTAAAAATTCGTCAGGTCCCGACGAGGCCAATTCTCGATGCGTTGTGACCGGCAAGCTTCCAGTAGCTACTCCGATCAAGTTTTCCCGTATTATTGGACTCGGATCCAAAATTTCACCACTTTTTACGATTTTTCGTTTCTGGTGATTTTCCCTAGGGGTACCCCTAGGGAAATTCGTAAAAATTCGTCAGGTCCTGACGAGGCCAATTCTCGATGCGTTGTGACCGGCAAGCTTCCAGTAGCTACTCCGATCAAGTTTTCCCGTATTATTGGACTCGGATCCAAAATTTCACCACTTTTTACGATTTTTCGTTTCTGGTGATTTTCCCTAGGGGTACCCCTAGGGAAATCCGTAAAAATTCGTCAGGTCCCGACGAGGCCAATTCTCGATGCGCTGTGACCGGCAAGCTTCCAGTAGCTACTCCGATCAAGTTTTCCCGAATTATTGAACTCGGATCTAAAATTTCACCAATTTTTACGATTTTTCGATTCTGGTGATTTTCCCTAGGGGTACCCCTGGGGAAATCCGTAAAAATTCGTCAGGTCCTGACGAGGCAAATTCTTGATGCGTTGTGACCGGCAAGCTTCCAGTAGCTACTCCGATCAAGTTTTCCCGAATTATTGGACTCGGATCCAAAATTTCACCACTTTTTACGATTTTTCGATTCTCCCTAGGGGTACCCCTAGGGAAATCCGTAAAAATTCGTCAGGTCCCGACGAGGCCAATTCTCTATGCGTTGTGACCGGCAAGCTTCCAGTAGCTACTCCGATCAAGTTTTCCCGTATTATTGGACTCGGATCCAAAATTTCACCACTTTTTACGATTTTTCGTTTCTGGTGATTTTCCCTAGGGGTACCCCTAGGGAAATCCGTAAAAATTCGTCAGGTCCCGACGAGGCCAATTCTCGATGCGTTGTGACAGGCAAGCTTCCAGTAGCTACTCCGATCAAGTTTTCCCGATTTATTGAACTCGGATCCAAAATTTCACCACTTTTTACGATTTTTCGATTCTGGTGATTTTCCCTAGGCGTACCCCTAGGAAAATCAGTAAAAATTCGTCAGGTCCCGACGATGCATTTTCTCGATGCCTTGTGACCGGCAAGCTTCCAGTAGCAACTCCGATCAAGGTTTCCCGAATTATTGGACTCGGATCCAAAATTTCACCACTTTTTACGATTTTTCGTTTCTGGTGATTTTCCCTAGGGGTACCCCTAGGGAAATTCGTAAAAATTCGTCAGGTCCCGACGAGGCCAATTCTCGATGCGTTGTGACCGGCAAGCTTCCAGTAGCTACTCCGATCAAGTTTTCCCGTATTATTGGACTCGGATCCAAAATTTCACCACTTTTTACGATTTTTCGTTTCTGGTGATTTTCCCTAGGGGTACCCCTAGGGAAATCCGTAAAAATTCGTCAGGTCCCGACGAGGCCAATTCTCGATGCGTTGTGACAGGCAAGCTTCCAGTAGCTACTCCGATCAAGTTTTCCCGATTTATTGAACTCGGATCCAAAATTTCACCACTTTTTACGATTTTTCGATTCTGGTGATTTTCCCTAGGCGTACCCCTAGGAAAATCAGTAAAAATTCGTCAGGTCCCGACGATGCATTTTCTCGATGCCTTGTGACCGGCAAGCTTCCAGTAGCAACTCCGATCAAGGTTTCCCGAATTATTGGACTCGGATCCAAAATTTCACCACTTTTTACGATTTTTCGTTTCTGGTGATTTTCCCTAGGGGTACCCCTAGGGAAATCCGTAAAAATTCGTCAGGTCCCGACGAGGCCAATTCTCGATGCGCTGTGACCGGCAAGCTTCCAGTAGCTACTCCGATCAAGTTTTCCCGAATTATTGAACTCGGATCCAAAATTTCACCACTTTTTACGATTTTTCGATTCTGGTGATTTTCCCTAGGGGTACCCCTGGGGAAATCCGTAAAAATTCGTCAGGTCCTGACGAGGCAAATTCTTGATGCGTTGTGACCGGCAAGCTTCCAGTAGCTACTCCGATCAAGTTTTCCCGAATTATTGAACTCGGATCCAAAATTTCACCACTTTTTACGATTTTTCGATTCTGGTGATTTTCCCTAGGGGTACCCCTAGGAAAATCAGTAAAAATTCGTCAGGTCCCGACGATGCATTTTCTCGATGCCTTGTGACCGGCAAGCTTCCAGTAGCAACTCCGATCAAGGTTTCCCGAATTATTGGACTCGGATCCAAAATTTCACCACTTTTTACGATTTTTCGTTTCTGGTGATTTTCCCTAGGGGTACCCCTAGGGAAATCCGTAAAAATTCGTCAGGTCCCGACGAGGCCAATTCTCGATGCGTTGTGACCGGCAAGCTTCCAGTTGCTACTCCAATCAAGTTTTCCCGAATTATTGAACTCGGATCCAAAATTTCACCACTTTTTACTATTTTTCGTTTCTAGTGATTTTCCCTAGGGGTACCCCTAGGGAAATCCGTAAAAATTCGTCAGGTCCCGACGAGGCCAATTCTCGATGCGTTGTGACCGGCAAGCTTCCAGTAGCTACTCCGATCAAGTTTTCCCGAATTATTGAACTCGGATCCAAAATTTCACCACTTTTTACGATTTTTCGATTCTGGTGATTTTCCCTAGGGGTACCCCTGGGGAAATCCGTAAAAATTCGTCAGGTTCTGACGAGGCAAATTCTTGATGCGTTGTGACCGGCAAGCTTCCAGTAGCTACTCCGATAAAGTTTTCCCGAATTATTGAACTCGGATCCAAAATTTCACCACTTTTTACGATTTTTCGATTCTGGTGATTTTCCCTAGGCGTACCCCTAGGAAAATCAGTAAAAATTCGTCAGGTCCCGACGATGCATTTTCTCGATGCCTTGTGACCGGCAAGCTTCCAGTAGCAACTCCGATCAAGGTTTCCCGAATTATTGGACTCGGATCCAAAATTTCACCACTTTTTACGATTTTTCGTTTCTGGTGATTTTCCCTAGGGGTACCCCTAGGGAAATTCGTAAAAATTCGTCAGGTCCCGACGAGGCCAATTCTCGATGCGTTGTGACCGGCAAGCTTCCAGTAGCTACTCCGATAAAGTTTTCCCGTATTATTGGACACGGATCCAAAATTTCACCACTTTTTACGATTTTTCGTTTCTGGTGATTTTTCCTAGGGGTACCCCTAGGGAAATCCGTAAAAATTCGTCAGGTCCCGACGAGGCCAATTCTCGATGCGTTGTGACCGGCAAGCTTCCAGTAGCTACTCCGATCAAGTTTTCCCGAATTATTGAACTCGGATCCAAAATTTCATCACTTTTTACGATTTTTCGATTCTGGTGATTTTCCCTAGGGGTACCCCTGGGGAAATCCGTAAAAATTCGTCAGGTCCTGACGAGGCAAATTCTTGATGCGTTGTGACCGGCAAGCTTCCAGTAGCTACTCCGATCAAGTTTTCCCGAATTATTGGACTCGGATCCAAAATTTCACCACTTTTTACGATTTTTCGATTCTCCCTAGGGGTACCCCTAGGGAAATCCGTAAAAATTCGTCAGGTCCCGACGAGGCCAATTCTCTATGCGTTGTGACCGGCAAGCTTCCAGTAGCTACTCCGATCAAGTTTTCCCGTATTATTGGACTCGGATCCAAAATTTCACCACTTTTTACGATTTTTCGTTTCTGGTGATTTTCCCTAGGGGTACCCCTAGGGAAATCCGTAAAAATTCGTCAGGTCCCGACGAGGCCAATTCTCGATGCGTTGTGACAGGCAAGCTTCCAGTAGCTACTCCGATCAAGTTTTCCCGATTTATTGAACTCGGATCCAAAATTTCACCACTTTTTACGATTTTTCGATTCTGGTGATTTTCCCTAGGCGTACCCCTAGGAAAATCAGTAAAAATTCGTCAGGTCCCGACGATGCATTTTCTCGATGCCTTGTGACCGGCAAGCTTCCAGTAGCAACTCCGATCAAGGTTTCCCGAATTATTGGACTCGGATCCAAAATTTCACCACTTTTTACGATTTTTCGTTTCTGGTGATTTTCCCTAGGGGTACCCCTAGGGAAATTCGTAAAAATTCGTCAGGTCCCGACGAGGCCAATTCTCGATGCGTTGTGACCGGCAAGCTTCCAGTAGCTACTCCGATCAAGTTTTCCCGTATTATTGGACTCGGATCCAAAATTTCACCACTTTTTACGATTTTTCGTTTCTGGTGATTTTCCCTAGGGGTACCCCTAGGGAAATTCGTAAAAATTCGTCAGGTCCTGACGAGGCCAATTCTCGATGCGTTGTGACCGGCAAGCTTCCAGTAGCTACTCCGATCAAGTTTTCCCGTATTATTGGACTCGGATCCAAAATTTCACCACTTTTTACGATTTTTCGTTTCTGGTGATTTTCCCTAGGGGTACCCCTAGGGAAATCCGTAAAAATTCGTCAGGTCCCGACGAGGCCAATTCTCGATGCGCTGTGACCGGCAAGCTTCCAGTAGCTACTCCGATCAAGTTTTCCCGAATTATTGAACTCGGATCCAAAATTTCACCAATTTTTACGATTTTTCGATTCTGGTGATTTTCCCTAGGGGTACCCCTGGGGAAATCCGTAAAAATTCGTCAGGTCCTGACGAGGCAAATTCTTGATGCGTTGTGACCGGCAAGCTTCCAGTAGCTACTCCGATCAAGTTTTCCCGAATTATTGGACTCGGATCCAAAATTTCACCACTTTTTACGATTTTTCGATTCTCCCTAGGGGTACCCCTAGGGAAATCCGTAAAAATTCGTCAGGTCCCGACGAGGCCAATTCTCTATGCGTTGTGACCGGCAAGCTTCCAGTAGCTACTCCGATCAAGTTTTCCCGTATTATTGGACTCGGATCCAAAATTTCACCACTTTTTACGATTTTTCGTTTCTGGTGATTTTCCCTAGGGGTACCCCTAGGGAAATCCGTAAAAATTCGTCAGGTCCCGACGAGGCCAATTCTCGATGCGTTGTGACAGGCAAGCTTCCAGTAGCTACTCCGATCAAGTTTTCCCGATTTATTGAACTCGGATCCAAAATTTCACCACTTTTTACGATTTTTCGATTCTGGTGATTTTCCCTAGGCGTACCCCTAGGAAAATCAGTAAAAATTCGTCAGGTCCCGACGATGCATTTTCTCGATGCCTTGTGACCGGCAAGCTTCCAGTAGCAACTCCGATCAAGGTTTCCCGAATTATTGGACTCGGATCCAAAATTTCACCACTTTTTACGATTTTTCGTTTCTGGTGATTTTCCCTAGGGGTACCCCTAGGGAAATTCGTAAAAATTCGTCAGGTCCCGACGAGGCCAATTCTCGATGCGTTGTGACCGGCAAGCTTCCAGTAGCTACTCCGATCAAGTTTTCCCGTATTATTGGACTCGGATCCAAAATTTCACCACTTTTTACGATTTTTCGTTTCTGGTGATTTTCCCTAGGGGTACCCCTAGGGAAATCCGTAAAAATTCGTCAGGTCCCGACGAGGCCAATTCTCGATGCGTTGTGACAGGCAAGCTTCCAGTAGCTACTCCGATCAAGTTTTCCCGATTTATTGAACTCGGATCCAAAATTTCACCACTTTTTACGATTTTTCGATTCTGGTGATTTTCCCTAGGCGTACCCCTAGGAAAATCAGTAAAAATTCGTCAGGTCCCGACGATGCATTTTCTCGATGCCTTGTGACCGGCAAGCTTCCAGTAGCAACTCCGATCAAGGTTTCCCGAATTATTGGACTCGGATCCAAAATTTCACCACTTTTTACGATTTTTCGTTTCTGGTGATTTTCCCTAGGGGTACCCCTAGGGAAATCCGTAAAAATTCGTCAGGTCCCGACGAGGCCAATTCTCGATGCGCTGTGACCGGCAAGCTTCCAGTAGCTACTCCGATCAAGTTTTCCCGAATTATTGAACTCGGATCCAAAATTTCACCACTTTTTACGATTTTTCGATTCTGGTGATTTTCCCTAGGGGTACCCCTGGGGAAATCCGTAAAAATTCGTCAGGTCCTGACGAGGCAAATTCTTGATGCGTTGTGACCGGCAAGCTTCCAGTAGCTACTCCGATCAAGTTTTCCCGAATTATTGGACTCGGATCCAAAATTTCACCACTTTTTACGATTTTTCGATTCTCCCTAGGGGTACCCCTAGGGAAATCCGTAAAAATTCGTCAGGTCCCGACGAGGCCAATTCTCTATGCGTTGTGACCGGCAAGCTTCCAGTAGCTACTCCGATCAAGTTTTCCCGTATTATTGGACTCGGATCCAAAATTTCACCACTTTTTACGATTTTTCGTTTCTGGTGATTTTCCCTAGGGGTACCCCTAGGGAAATCCGTAAAAATTCGTCAGGTCCCGACGAGGCCAATTCTCGATGCGTTGTGACAGGCAAGCTTCCAGTAGCTACTCCGATCAAGTTTTCCCGATTTATTGAACTCGGATCCAAAATTTCACCACTTTTTACGATTTTTCGATTCTGGTGATTTTCCCTAGGCGTACCCCTAGGAAAATCAGTAAAAATTCGTCAGGTCCCGACGATGCATTTTCTCGATGCCTTGTGACCGGCAAGCTTCCAGTAGCAACTCCGATCAAGGTTTCCCGAATTATTGGACTCGGATCCAAAATTTCACCACTTTTTACGATTTTTCGTTTCTGGTGATTTTCCCTAGGGGTACCCCTAGGGAAATTCGTAAAAATTCGTCAGGTCCCGACGAGGCCAATTCTCGATGCGTTGTGACCGGCAAGCTTCCAGTAGCTACTCCGATCAAGTTTTCCCGTATTATTGGACTCGGATCCAAAATTTCACCACTTTTTACGATTTTTCGTTTCTGGTGATTTTCCCTAGGGGTACCCCTAGGGAAATCCGTAAAAATTCGTCAGGTCCCGACGAGGCCAATTCTCGATGCGCTGTGACCGGCAAGCTTCCAGTAGCTACTCCGATCAAGGTTTCCCGAATTATTGGACTCGGATCCAAAATTTCACCACTTTTTACGATTTTTCGTTTCTGGTGATTTTCCCTAGGGGTACCCCTAGGGAAATTCGTAAAAATTCGTCAGGTCCCGACGAGGCCAATTCTCGATGCGTTGTGACCGGCAAGCTTCCAGTAGCTACTCCGATCAAGTTTTCCCGTATTATTGGACTCGGATCCAAAATTTCACCACTTTTTACGATTTTTCGTTTCTGGTGATTTTCCCTAGGGGTACCCCTAGGGAAATTCGTAAAAATTCGTCAGGTCCCGACGAGGCCAATTCTCGATGCGTTGTGACCGGCAAGCTTCCAGTAGCTACTCCGATCAAGTTTTCCCGTATTATTGGACTCGGATCCAAAATTTCACCACTTTTTACGATTTTTCGATTCTGGTGATTTTCCCTAGGGGTACCCCTAGGGAAATTCGTAAAAATTCGTCAGGTCCCGACGAGGCCAATTCTCGATGCGTTGTGACCGGCAAGCTTCCAGTAGCTACTCCGATCAAGTTTTCCCGTATTATTGGACTCGGATCCAAAATTTCACCACTTTTTACGATTTTTCGTTTCTGGTGATTTTCCCTAGGGGTACCCCTAGGGAAATTCGTAAAAATTCGTCAGGTCCCGACGAGGCCAATTCTCGATGCGTTGTGACCGGCAAGCTTCCAGTAGCTACTCCGATCAAGTTTTCCCGTATTATTGGACTCGAATCCAAAATTTCACCACTTTTTACGATTTTTCGTTTCTGGTGATTTTCCCTAGGGGTACCCCTAGGGAAATCCGTAAAAATTCGTCAGGTCCCGACGAGGTCAATTCTCGATGCGTTGTGACCGGCAAGCTTCCAGTAGCTACTCCGATCAAGTTTTCCCGAATTATTGGACTCGGATCAAAAATTTCACCATTTTTTACGATTTTTCGATTCTGGTAATTTTTCCTGGGGGTACCCCTAGGGAAATCCGTAAAAATTCGTCAGGTCCCGACGAGGCAAATTCTTAATGCGTTGTGACCGGCAAGCTTCCAGTAGCTACTCCGATCAAGTTTTCCCGAATTATTGGACTCGGATCCAAAATTTCACCACTTTTTACGATTTTTCGATTCTCCCTAGGGGTACCCCTAGGGAAATCCGTAAAAATTCGTCAGGTCCCGACGAGGCCAATTCTCGATGCGTTGTGACCGTTAAGCTTCCAGTAGCTACTCCGATCAAGTTTTCCCGTATTATTGGACTCGGATCCAAAATTTCACCACTTTTTACGATTTTTCGTTTCTGGTGATTTTCCCTAGGGGTACCCCTAGGGAAATCCGTAAAAATTCGTCAGGTCCCGACGAGGTCAATTCTCGATGCGTTGTGACCGGCAAGCTTCCAGTAGCTACTCCGATCAAGTTTTCCCGAATTATTGAACTCGGATCCAAAATTTCACCACTTTTTACGATTTTTCGATTCTCCCTAGGGGTACCCCTAGGGAAATCCGTAAAAATTCGTCAGGTCCCGACGAGGCCAATTCTCGATGCGTTGTGACCGGCAAGCTTCCAGTAGCTACTCCTATCAAGTTTTCCCGAATTATTGAACACGGATCCAAAATTTCACCACTTTTTACGATTTTTCGTTTCTGGTGATTTTCCCTAGGGGTACCCCTAGGGAAATCCGTAAAAATTCGTCAGGTCCCGACGAGGCCAATTCTCGATGCGTTGTGACCGGCAAGCTTCCAGTAGCTACTCCGATCAAGTTTTCCCGTATTATTGGACTCGGATCCAAAATTTCACCACTTTTTACGATTTTTCGTTTCTGGTGATTTTCCCTAGGGGTACCCCTAGGGAAATCCGTAAAAATTCGTCAGGTCCCGACGAGGCCAATTCTCGATGCGTTGTGACCGACAAGCTTCCAGTAGCTACTCCGATCAAGTTTTCCCGAATTATTGAACTCGGATCCAAAATTTCACCACTTTTTACGATTTTTCGATTCTGGTGATTTTCCCTAGGGGTACCCCTGGGGAAATCCGTAAAAATTCGTCAGGTCCCGACGAGGCAAATTCTTGATGCGTTGTGACCGGCAAGCTTCCAGTAGCTACTCCGATCAAGTTTTCCCGAATTATTGGACTCGGATCCAAAATTTCACCACTTTTTACGATTTCTCGATTCTGGTGATTTTCCCTAGGGGTACCCCTAGGGAAATCCGTAAAAATTCGTCAGGTCCCGACGAGGCCAATTCTCGATGCGTTGTGACCGGCAAGCTTCCAGTAGCTACTCCGATCAAGTTTTCCCGTATTATTGGACTCGGATCCAAAATTTCACCACTTTTTACGATTTTTCGTTTCTGGTGATTTTCCCTAGGGGTACCCCTAGGGAAATCCGTAAAAATTCGTCAGGTCCCGACGAGGTCAATTCTCGATGCGTTGTGACCGGCAAGCTTCCAGTAGCTACTCCGATCAAGTTTTCCCGAATTATTGAACTCGGATCCAAAATTTCACCACTTTTTACGATTTTTCGATTCTGGTGATTTTCCCTGGGGGTACCCCTAGGGAAATCCGTAAAAATTCGTCAGGTCCCGACGAGGCAAATTCTTAATGCGTTGTGACCGGCAAGCTTCCAGTAGCTACTCCGATCAAGTTTTCCCGAATTATTGGACTCGGATCCAAAATTTCACCACTTTTTACGATTTTTCGATTCTCCCTAGGGGTACCCCTAGGGAAATCCGTAAAAATTCGTCAGGTCCCGACGAGGCCAATTCTCGATGCGTTGTGACCGGCAAGCTTCCAGTAGCTACTCCGATCAAGTTTTCCCGAATTATTGAACACGGATCCAAAATTTCACCACTTTTTACTATTTTTCGTTTCTGGTGATTTTCCCTAGGGGTACCCCTAGGGAAATCCGTAAAAATTCGTCAGGTCCCGACGAGGCAAATTCTCGATGCGTTGTGACCGGCAAGCTTCCAGTAGCTACTCCGATCAAGTTTTCCCGAATTATTGGACTCGGATCCAAAATTTCACCACTTTTTACGATTTTTCGATTCTGGTGATTTTCCCTAGGGGTACCCCTAGGAAAATCCGTAAAAATTCGTCAGGTCCCGACGATGCATTTTCTCGATGCGTTGTGACCGGCAAGCTTCCAGTAGCAACTCCGATCAAGTTTTCCCGAATTATTGGACTCGGATCCAAAATTTCACCATTTTTTACGATTTTTCGATTCTGGTAATTTTTCCTAGGGGTACCCCTAGGGAAATCCGTAAAAATTCGTCAGGTCCCGACGAGGCCAATTCTCGATGCGTTGTGACTGGCAAGCTTCCAGTAGCTACTCCGATCAAGTTTTCCCGTATTATTGGACTCGGATCCAAAATTTCACCACTTTTTACGATTTTTCGTTTCTGGTGATTTTCCCTAGGGGTACCCCTAGGGAAATCCGTAAAAATTCGTCAGGTCCCGACGAGGTCAATTCTCGATGCGTTGTGACCGGCAAGCTTCCAGTAGCTACTCCGATCAAGTTTTCCCGAATTATTGAACTCGGATCCAAAATTTCACCACTTTTTACGATTTTTCGATTCTCCCTAGGGGTACCCCTAGGGAAATCCGTAAAAATTCGTCAGGTCCCGACGAGGCCAATTCTCGATGCGTTGTGACCGTTAAGCTTCCAGTAGCTACTCCGATCAAGTTTTCCCGTATTATTGGACTCGGATCCAAAATTTCACCACTTTTTACGATTTTTCGTTTCTGGTGATTTTCCCTAGGGGTACCCCTAGGGAAATCCGTAAAAATTCGTCAGGTCCCGACGAGGTCAATTCTCGATGCGTTGTGACCGGCAAGCTTCCAGTAGCTACTCCGATCAAGTTTTCCCGAATTATTGAACTCGGATCCAAAATTTCACCACTTTTTACGATTTTTCGATTCTCCCTAGGGGTACCCCTAGGGAAATCCGTAAAAATTCGTCAGGTCCCGACGAGGCCAATTCTCGATGCGTTGTGACCGGCAAGCTTCCAGTAGCTACTCCTATCAAGTTTTCCCGAATTATTGAACACGGATCCAAAATTTCACCACTTTTTACGATTTTTCGTTTCTGGTGATTTTCCCTAGGGGTACCCCTAGGGAAATCCGTAAAAATTCGTCAGGTCCCGACGAGGCCAATTCTCGATGCGTTGTGACCGGCAAGCTTCCAGTAGCTACTCCGATCAAGTTTTCCCGTATTATTGGACTCGGATCCAAAATTTCACCACTTTTTACGATTTTTCGTTTCTGGTGATTTTCCCTAGGGGTACCCCTAGGGAAATCCGTAAAAATTCGTCAGGTCCCGACGAGGCCAATTCTCGATGCGTTGTGACCGACAAGCTTCCAGTAGCTACTCCGATCAAGTTTTCCCGAATTATTGAACTCGGATCCAAAATTTCACCACTTTTTACGATTTTTCGATTCTGGTGATTTTCCCTAGGGGTACCCCTGGGGAAATCCGTAAAAATTCGTCAGGTCCCGACGAGGCAAATTCTTGATGCGTTGTGACCGGCAAGCTTCCAGTAGCTACTCCGATCAAGTTTTCCCGAATTATTGGACTCGGATCCAAAATTTCACCACTTTTTACGATTTCTCGATTCTGGTGATTTTCCCTAGGGGTACCCCTAGGGAAATCCGTAAAAATTCGTCAGGTCCCGACGAGGCCAATTCTCGATGCGTTGTGACCGGCAAGCTTCCAGTAGCTACTCCGATCAAGTTTTCCCGTATTATTGGACTCGGATCCAAAATTTCACCACTTTTTACGATTTTTCGTTTCTGGTGATTTTCCCTAGGGGTACCCCTAGGGAAATCCGTAAAAATTCGTCAGGTCCCGACGAGGTCAATTCTCGATGCGTTGTGACCGGCAAGCTTCCAGTAGCTACTCCGATCAAGTTTTCCCGAATTATTGAACTCGGATCCAAAATTTCACCACTTTTTACGATTTTTCGATTCTGGTGATTTTCCCTGGGGGTACCCCTAGGGAAATCCGTAAAAATTCGTCAGGTCCCGACGAGGCAAATTCTTAATGCGTTGTGACCGGCAAGCTTCCAGTAGCTACTCCGATCAAGTTTTCCCGAATTATTGGACTCGGATCCAAAATTTCACCACTTTTTACGATTTTTCGATTCTCCCTAGGGGTACCCCTAGGGAAATCCGTAAAAATTCGTCAGGTCCCGACGAGGCCAATTCTCGATGCGTTGTGACCGGCAAGCTTCCAGTAGCTACTCCGATCAAGTTTTCCCGAATTATTGAACACGGATCCAAAATTTCACCACTTTTTACTATTTTTCGTTTCTGGTGATTTTCCCTAGGGGTACCCCTAGGGAAATCCGTAAAAATTCGTCAGGTCCCGACGAGGCAAATTCTCGATGCGTTGTGACCGGCAAGCTTCCAGTAGCTACTCCGATCAAGTTTTCCCGAATTATTGGACTCGGATCCAAAATTTCACCACTTTTTACGATTTTTCGATTCTGGTGATTTTCCCTAGGGGTACCCCTAGGAAAATCCGTAAAAATTCGTCAGGTCCCGACGATGCATTTTCTCGATGCGTTGTGACCGGCAAGCTTCCAGTAGCAACTCCGATCAAGTTTTCCCGAATTATTGGACTCGGATCCAAAATTTCACCATTTTTTACGATTTTTCGATTCTGGTAATTTTTCCTAGGGGTACCCCTAGGGAAATCCGTAAAAATTCGTCAGGTCCCGACGAGGCCAATTCTCGATGCGTTGTGACTGGCAAGCTTCCAGTAGCTACTCCGATCAAGTTTTCCCGTATTATTGGACTCGGATCCAAAATTTCACCACTTTTTACGATTTTTCGTTTCTGGTGATTTTCCCTAGGGGTACCCCTAGGGAAATCCGTAAAAATTCGTCAGGTCCCGACGAGGTCAATTCTCGATGCGTTGTGACCGGCAAGCTTCCAGTAGCTACTCCGATCAAGTTTTCCCGAATTATTGAACTCGGATCCAAAATTTCACCACTTTTTACGATTTTTCGATTCTCCCTAGGGGTACCCCTAGGGAAATCCGTAAAAATTCGTCAGGTCCCGACGAGGCCAATTCTCGATGCGTTGTGACCGGCAAGCTTCCAGTAGCTACTCCGATCAAGTTTTCCCGAATTATTGAACACGGATCAAAAATTTCACCACTTTTTACGATTTTTCGTTTCTGGTGATTTTCCCTAGGGGTACCCCTAGGGAAATCCGTAAAAATTCGTCAGGTCCCGACGAGGCCAATTCTCGATGCGTTGTGACCGGCAAGCTTCCAGTAGCTACTCCGATCAAGTTTTCCCGTATTATTGGACTCGGATCCAAAATTTCACCACTTTTTACGATTTTTCGTTTCTGGTGATTTTCCCTAGGGGTACCCCTAGGGAATTCCGTAAAAATTCGTCAGGTCCCGACGAGGTCAATTCTCGATGCGTTGTGACTGGCAAGCTTCCAGTAGCTACTCCGATCAAGTTTTCCCGAATTATTGAACTCGGATCCAAAATTTCACCACTTTTTACGATTTTTCGATTCTGGTGATTTTCCCTAGGGGTACCCCTAGGGAAATCCGTAAAAATTCGTCAGGTCCCGACGAGGCAAATTCTTGATACGTTGTGACCGGCAAGCTTCCAGTAGCTACTCCGATCAAGTTTTCCCGAATTATTGCACTCGGATCAAAAATTTTACCACTTTTTACGATTTTTCGATTCTCCCTAGGAAAATTCATAAAAATTCGTCAGGTCCCGACGAGGCCAATTCTCGATGCGTTGTGACCGGCAAGCTTCCAGTAGCTACTCCGATCAAGTTTTCCCGAATTATTGGACTCGGATCCAAAATTTCACCACTTTTTACGATTTTTCGATTCTGGTGATTTTCCCTAGGGGTACCCCTAGGAAAATCCGTAAAAATTCGTCAGGTCCCGACGATGCATTTTCTCGATGCGTTGTGACCGGCAAGCTTCCAGTAGCAACTCCGATCAAGTTTTCCCGAATTATTGGACTCGGATCAAAAATTTCACCATTTTTTACGATTTTTCGATTCTGGTAATTTTTCCTGGGGGTACCCCTAGGGAAATCCGTAAAAATTCGTCAGGTCCCGACGAGGCAAATTCTTAATGCGTTGTGACCGGCAAGCTTCCAGTAGCTACTCCGATCAAGTTTTCCCGAATTATTGGACTCGGATCCAAAATTTCACCACTTTTTACGATTTTTCGATTCTCCCTAGGGGTACCCCTAGGGAAATCCGTAAAAATTCGTCAGGTCCCGACGAGGCCAATTCTCGATGCGTTGTGACCGGTAAGCTTCCAGTAGCTACTCCGATCAAGTTTTCCCGTATTATTGGACTCGGATCCAAAATTTCACCACTTTTTACGATTTTTCGTTTCTGGTGATTTTCCCTAGGGGTACCCCTAGGGAAATCCGTAAAAATTCGTCAGGTCCCGACGAGGTCAATTCTCGATGCGTTGTGACCGGCAAGCTTCCAGTAGCTACTCCGATCAAGTTTTCCCGAATTATTGAACTCGGATCCAAAATTTCACCACTTTTTACGATTTTTCGATTCTCCCTAGGGGTACCCCTAGGGAAATCCGTAAAAATTCGTCAGGTCCCGACGAGGCCAATTCTCGATGCGTTGTGACCGGCAAGCTTCCAGTAGCTACTCCGATCAAGTTTTCCCGAATTATTGAACACGGATCCAAAATTTCACCACTTTTTACGATTTTTCGTTTCTGGTGATTTTCCCTAGGGGTACCCCTAGGGAAATCCGTAAAAATTCGTCAGGTCCCGACGAGGCCAATTCTCGATGCGTTGTGACCGGCAAGCTTCCAGTAGCTACTCCGATCAAGTTTTCCCGTATTATTGGACTCGGATCCAAAATTTCACCACTTTTTACGATTTTTCGTTTCTGGTGATTTTCCCTAGGGGTACCCCTAGGGAAATCCGTAAAAATTCGTCAGGTCCCGACGAGGCCAATTCTCGATGCGTTGTGACCGATAAGCTTCCAGTAGCTACTCCGATCAAGTTTTCCCGAATTATTGAACTCGGATCCAAAATTTCACCACTTTTTACGATTTTTCGATTCTGGTGATTTTCCCTAGGGGTACCCCTGGGGAAATTCGTAAAAATTCGTCAGGTCCCGACGAGGCAAATTCTTGATGCGTTGTGACCGGCAAGCTTCCAGTAGCTACTCCGATCAAGTTTTCCCGAATTATTGGACTCGGATCCAAAATTTCACCACTTTTTACGATTTCTCGATTCTGGTGATTTTCCCTAGGGGTACCCCTAGGGAAATCCGTAAAAATTCGTCAGGTCCCGACGAGGCCAATTCTCGATGCGTTGTGACCGGCAAGCTTCCAGTAGCTACTCCGATCAAGTTTTCCCGTATTATTGGACTCGGATCCAAAATTTCACCACTTTTTACGATTTTTCGTTTCTGGTGATTTTCCCTAGGGGTACCCCTAGGGAAATCCGTAAAAATTCGTCAGGTCCCGACGAGGTCAATTCTCGATGCGTTGTGACCGGCAAGCTTCCAGTAGCTACTCCGATCAAGTTTTCCCGAATTATTGAACTCGGATCCAAAATTTCACCACTTTTTACGATTTTTCGATTCTGGTGATTTTCCCTGGGGGTACCCCTAGGGAAATCCGTAAAAATTCGTCAGGTCCCGACGAGGCAAATTCTTAATGCGTTGTGACCGGCAAGCTTCCAGTAGCTACTCCGATCAAGTTTTCCCGAATTATTGGACTCGGATCCAAAATTTCACCACTTTTTACGATTTTTCGATTCTCCCTAGGGGTACCCCTAGGGAAATCCGTAAAAATTCGTCAGGTCCCGACGAGGCCAATTCTCGATGCGTTGTGACCGGCAAGCTTCCAGTAGCTACTCCGATCAAGTTTTCCCGAATTATTGAACACGGATCCAAAATTTCACCACTTTTTACGATTTTTCGTTTCTGGTGATTTTCCCTAGGGGTACCCCTAGGGAAATCCGTAAAAATTCGTCAGGTCCCGACGAGGCCAATTCTCGATGCGTTGTGACCGGCAAGCTTCCAGTAGCTACTCCGATCAAGTTTTCCCGAATTATTGGACTCGGATCCAAAATTTCACCACTTTTTACGATTTTTCGATTCTGGTGATTTTCCCTAGGGGTACCCCTAGGAAAATCCGTAAAAATTCGTCAGGTCCCGACGATGCATTTTCTCGATGCGTTGTGACCGGCAAGCTTCCAGTAGCAACTCCGATCAAGTTTTCCCGAATTATTGGACTCGGATCCAAAATTTCACCATTTTTTACGATTTTTCGATTCTGGTAATTTTTCCGAGGGGTACCCCTAGGGAAATCCGTAAAAATTCGTCAGGTCCCGATGAGGCCAATTCTCGATGCGTTGTGACCGGCAAGCTTCCAGTAGCTACTCCGATCAAGTTTTCCCGAATTATTGGACTCGGATCCAAAATTTCACCACTTTTTACGATTTTTCGATTCTCCCTAGGGGTACCCCTAGGGAAATCCGTAAAAATTCGTCAGGTCCCGACGAGGCCAATTCTCGATGCGTTGTGACCGGCAAGCTTCCAGTAGCTACTCCGATCAAGTTTTCCCGTATTATTGGACTCGGATCCAAAATTTCACCACTTTTTACGATTTTTCGTTTCTGGTGATTTTCCCTAGGGGTACCCCTAGGGAAATCCGTAAAAATTCGTCAGGTCCCGACGAGGTCAATTCTCGATGCGTTGTGACCGGCAAGCTTCCAGTAGCTACTCCGATCAAGTTTTCCCGAATTATTGAACTCGGATCCAAAATTTCACCACTTTTTACGATTTTTCGATTCTGGTGCTTTTCCCTAGGGGTACCCCTAGGGAAATCCGTAAAAATTCGTCAGGTCCCGACGAGGCAAATTCTTGATGCGTTGTGACCGGCAAGCTTCCAGTAGCTACTCCGATCAAGTTTTCCCGAATTATTGGACTCGGATCCAAAATTTCACCACTTTTTACGATTTTTCGATTCTCCCTAGGGGTACCCCTAGGGAAATCCGTAAAAATTCGTCAGGTCCCGACGAGGCCAATTCTCGATGCGTTGTGACCGGCAAGCTTCCAGTAGCTACTCCGATCAAGTTTTCCCGAATTATTGAACACGGATCCAAAATTTCACCACTTTTTACGATTTTTCGTTTCTGGTGATTTTCCCTAGGGGTACCCCTAGGGAAATCCGTAAAAATTCGTCAGGTCCCGACGAGGCCAATTCTCGATGCGTTGTGACCGGCAAGCTTCCAGTAGCTACTCCGATCAAGTTTTCCCGTATTATTGGACTCGGATCCAAAATTTCACCACTTTTTACGATTTTTCGTTTCTGGTGATTTTCCCTAGGGGTACCCCTTGGGAAATCCGTAAAAATTCGTCAGGTCCCGACGAGGCCAATTCTCGATGCGTTTTGACTGACAAGCTTCCAGTAGCTACTCCGATCAAGTTTTCCCGAATTATTGAACTCGGATCCAAAATTTCACCACTTTTTACGATTTTTCGATTCTGGTGATTTTCCCTAGGGGTACCCCTGGGGAAATCCGTAAAAATTCGTCAGGTCCCGACGAGGCAAATTCTTGATGCGTTGTGACCGGCAAGCTTCCAGTAGCTACTCCGATCAAGTTTTCCCGAATTATTGGACTCGGATCCAAAATTTCACCACTTTTTACGATTTTTCGATTCTGGTGATTTTCCCTAGGGGTACCCCTAGGGAAATCCGTAAAAATTCGTCAGGTCCCGACGAGGCAAATTCTTGATGCGTTGTGACCGGCAAGCTTCCAGTAGCTACTCCGATCAAGTTTTCCCGAATTATTGGACTCGGATCCAAAATTTCACCACTTTTTACGATTTTTCGATTCTCCCTAGGAAAATTCATAAAAATTCGTCAGGTCCCGACGAGGCCAATTCTCGATGCGTTGTGACCGGCAAGCTTCCAGTAGCTACTCCGATCAAGTTTTCCCGAATTATTGGACTCGGATCCAAAATTTCACCTCTTTTTACGATTTTTCGATTCTGGTAATTTTCCCTAGGGGTACCCCTAGGAAAATCCGTAAAAATTCGTCAGGTCCCGACGATGCATTTTCTCGATGCGTTGTGACCGGCAAGCTTCCAGTAGCAACTCCGATCAAGTTTTCCCGAATTATTGGACTCGGATCCAAAATTTCACCATTTTTTACGATTTTTCGATTCTGGTAATTTTTCCTAGGGGTACATCTCGGGAAATCCGTAAAAATTCGTCAGGTCCCGATGAGGCCAATTCTCGATGCGTTGTGACCGGCAAGTTTCCAGTAGCTACTCCGATCAAGTTTTCCCGAATTATTGGACTCGGATCCAAAATTTCACCACTTTTTACGATTTTTCGATTCTCCCTAGGGGTACCCCTAGAAAAATCCGTAAAAATTCGTCAGGTCCCGACGAGGCCAATTCTCGATGCGTTGTGACCGGCAAGCTTCCAGTTGCTACTCCGATCAAGTTTTCCCGAATTATTGAACTCGGATCCAAAATTTCATCACTTTTTACGATTTTTCGATTCTGGTGATTTTCCCTAGGGGTACCCCTAGGGAAATCCGTAAAAATTCGTCAGGTCTCGACGAGGCAAATTCTTGATGTTTTATGACCGGCAAGCTTCCAGTAGCTACTCCGATCAAGTTTTCCCGAATTATTGGACTTGGATCCAAAATTTCACCATTTTTTACGATTTTTCGATTCTGGTAATTTTTCCTAGGGGTACCTCTCGGAAAATCCGTAAAAATTCGTCAGGTCCCGATGAGGCCAATTCTCGATGCGTTGTGACCGGCAAGCTTCCAGTAGCTACTCCGATCAAGTTTTCCCGAATTATTGGACTCGGATCCAAAATTTCACCACTTTTTACGATTTTTCGATTCTCCCTAGGGGTACCCCTAGGAAAATCCGTAAAAATTCGTCAGGTCCCGACGAGGCCAATTCTCGATGCGTTGTGACCGGCAAGCTTCCAGTTGCTACTCCGATCAAGTTTTCCCGAATTATTGAACTCGGATCCAAAATTTCACCACTTTTTACGATTTTTCGATTCTGGTGATTTTCCCTAGGGGTACCCCTAGGGAAATCCGTAAAAATTCGTCAGGTCTCGACGAGGCAAATTCTTGATGCTTTGTGACCGGCAAGCTTCCAGTAGCTACTCCGATCAAGTTTTCCCGAATTATTGGACTCGGATCCAAAATTTCACCACTTTTTACGATTTTTCGATTCTGGTAATTTTCCCTAGGGGTACCCCTAGGGAAATCCGTAAAAATTCGTCAGGTCCTGACGAGGCAAATTCTCGATGCGTTGTGACCGGCAAGCTTCCAATAGCTACTCCGATCAAGTTTTCCCTAATTATTGGACTCGGATCAAAAATTCCACCACTTTTTACGATTTTTCGATTCTGGTGATTTTCACTAGGGGTACCCCTAGGGAAATCCGTAAAAATTCGTCAGGTCCCGACGAGGCCAATTCTCGATGCGTTGTGACCGGCAAGCTTCCAGTAGCTACTCCGATCAAGTTTTCCCGAATTATTGAACTCGGATCCAAAATTTCACCACTTTTTACGATTTTTCGATTCTGGTGATTTTCCCAAGGGGTACCCCTGTGAAAATCCGTAAAAATTCGTCAGGTCCCGACGAGGCAAATTCTTGATGCGTTGTGACCGGCAAGCTTCCAGTAGCTACTCCGATCAAGTTTTCCCGAATTATTGGACTCGGATCCAAAATTTCACCACTTTTTACGATTTTTCGATTCTCCCTAGGGGTACCCCTAGGGAAATCCGTAAAAATTCGTCAGGTCCCGACGAGGCCAATTCTCGATGCGTTGTGACCGGCAAGCTTCCAGTAGCTACTCCGATCAAGTTTTCTCGAATTATTGAACACGGATCCAAAATTTCACCACTTTTTACGATTTTTCGTTTCTGGTGATTTTCCCTAGGGGTACCCCTAGGGAAATCGGTAAAAATTCGTCAGGTCCCGACGAGGCCAATTCTCGATGCGTTGTGACCGGCAAGCTTCCAGTAGCTACTCCGATCTAGTTTTCCCGTATTATTGGACTCGGATCCAAAATTTCACCACTTTTTACGATTTTTCGTTTCTGGTGATTTTCCCTAGGGGTACCCCTAAGGAAATCCGTAAAAATTCGTCAGGTCCCGACGAGGCCAATTCTCGATGCGTTGTGACCGGCAAGCTTCCAGTAGCTACTCCGATCAAGTTTTCCCGTATTATTGGACTCGGATCCAAAATTTCACCACTTTTTACGATTTTTCGTTTCTGGTGATTTTCCCTAGGGGTACCCCTAGGGAAATCCGTAAAAATTTGTCAGGTCTCGACGAGGTCAATTCTCGATGCGTTGTGACCGGCAAGCTTCCAGTAGCTACTCCGATCAAGTTTTCCCGAATTATTGAACTCGGATCCAAAATTTCACCACTTTTTACGATTTTTCGATTCTGGTGATTTTCCCTAAGGGTACCCCTAGGGAAATCCGTAAAAATTCATCAGGTCCCGACGAGGCAAATTCTTGATACGTTGTGACCGGCAAGCTTCCAGTAGCTACTCCGATCAAGTTTTCCCGAATTATTGGACTCGGATCAAAAATTTCACCACTTTTTACGATTTTTCGATTCTCCCTAGGAAAATTCATAAAAATTCGTCAGGTCCCGACGAGGCCAATTCTCGATGCGTTGTGACCGGCAAGCTTCCAGTAGCTACTCCGATCAAGTTTTCCCGAATTATTGGACTCGGATCCAAAATTTCACCACTTTTTACGATTTTTCGATTCTGGTGATTTTCCCTAGGGGTACCCCTAGGAAAATCCGTAAAAATTCGTCAGGTCCCGACGATGCATTTTCTCGATGCGTTGTGACCGGCAAGCTTCCAGTAGCAACTCCGATCAAGTTTTCCCGAATTATTGGACTCGGATCCAAAATTTCACCATTTTTTACGATTTTTCGATTCTGGTAATTTTTCCTAGGGGTACCCCTGGGGAAATCCGTAAAAATTCGTCAGGTCCCGATGAGGCCAATTCTCGATGCGTTGTGACCGGCAAGCTTCCAGTAGCTACTCCGATCAAGTTTTCCCGAATTATTGGACTCGGATCCAAAATTTCACCACTTTTTACGATTTTTCGATTCTCCCTAGGGGTACCCCTAGGGAAATCCGTAAAAATTCGTCAGGTCCCGACGAGTCCAATTCTCGATGCGTTGTGACCGGCAAGCTTCCAGTAGCTACTCCGATCAAGTTTTCCCGTATTATTGGACTCGGATCCAAAATTTCACCACTTTTTACGATTTTTCGTTTCTGGCGATTTTTCCTATGGGTACCCCTAGGGAAATCCGTAAAAATTCGTCAGGTCCCGACGAGGTCAATTCTCGATGCGTTGTGACCGGCAAGCTTCCAGTAGCTACTCCGATCAAGTTTTCCCGAATTATTGAACTCGGATCCAAAATTTCACCACTTTTTACGATTTTTCGATTCTGGTGATTTTCCCTAGGGGTACCCCTAGGGAAATCCGTAAAAATTCGTCAGGTCCCGACGAGGCAAATTCTTGATGCGTTGTGACCGGCAAGCTTCCAGTAGCTACTCCGATCAAGTTTTCCCGAATTATTGGACTCGGATCCAAAATTTCACCACTTTTTACGATTTTTCGATTCTCCCTAGGGGTACCCCTAGGGAAATCCGTAAAAATTCGTCAGGTCCCGACGAGGCCAATTCTCGATGCGTTGTGACCGGCAAGCTTCCAGTAGCTACTCCGATCAAGTTTTCCCGAATTATTGAACACGGATCCAAAATTTCACCACTTTTTACGATTTTTCGTTTCTGGTGATTTTCCCTAGGGGTACCCCTAGGGAAATCCGTAAAAATTCGTCAGGTCCCGACGAGGCCAATTCTCGATGCGTTGTGACCGGCAAGCTTCCAGTAGCTACTCCGATCAAGTTTTCCCGTATTATTGGACTCGGATCCAAAATTTCACAACTTTTTACGATTTTTCGTTTCTGGTGATTTTCCCTAGGGGTACCCCTAGGGAAATCCGTAAAAATTCGTCAGGTCCCGACGAGGCCAATTCTCGATGCGTTGTGACCGACAAGCTTCCAGTAGCTACTCCGATCAAGTTTTCCCCGAATTATTGAACTCGGATCCAAAATTTCACCACTTTTTACGATTTTTCGATTCTGGTGATTTTCCCTAGGGGTACCCCTGGGGAAATCCGTAAAAATTCGTCAGGTCCCGACGAGGCCAATTCTCGATGCGTTGTGACCGGCAAGCTTCCAGTAGCTACTCCGATCAAGTTTTCCCGTATTATTGGACTCGGATCCAAAATTTCACCACTTTTTACGATTTTTCTTTTCTGGAGATTTTCCCTAGGGGTACCCCGAGGGAAATCCGTAAAAATTCGTCAGGTCCCGACGAGGTCAATTCTCGATGCGTTGTGACCGGCAAGCTTCCAGTAGCTACTCCGATCAAGTTTTTCCGAATTATTGAACTCGGATCCAAAATTTCACCACTTTTTACGATTTTTCGATTCTGGTGATTTTCCCTAGGGGTACCCCTAGGGAAATCCGTAAAAATTCGTCAGGTCCCGACGAGGCAAATTCTTGATGCGTTGTGACCGGCAAGCTTCCAGTAGCTACTCCGATCAAGTTTTCCCGAATTATTGGACTCGGATCCAAAATTTCACCACTTTTTACGATTTTTCGATTCTCCCTAGGAAAATTCATAAAAATTCGTCAGGTCCCGACGAGGCCAATTCTCGATGCGTTGTGACCGGCAAGCTTCCAGTAGCTACTCCGATCAAGTTTTCCCGAATTATTGGACTCGGATCCAAAATTTCACCTCTTTTTACGATTTTTCGATTCTGGTGATTTTCCCTAGGGGTACCCCTAGGAAAATCCGTAAAAATTCGTCAGGTCCCGACGATGCATTTTCTCGATGCGTTGTGACCGGCAAGCTTCCAGTAGCAACTCCGATCAAGTTTTCCCGAATTATTGGACTCGGATCCAAAATTTCACCATTTTTTACGATTTTTCGATTCTGGTAATTTTTCCTAGGGGTACCTCTCGGGAAATCCGTAAAAATTCGTCAGGTCCCGATGAGGCCAATTCTCGATGCGTTGTGACCGGCAAGTTTCCAGTAGCTACTCCGATCAAGTTTTCCCGAATTATTGGACTCGGATCCAAAATTTCACCACTTTTTACGATTTTTCGATTCTCCCTAGGGGTACCCCTAGGAAAATCCGTAAAAATTCGTCAGGTCCCGACGAGGCCAATTCTCGATGCGTTGTGACCGGCAAGCTTCCAGTTGCTACTCCGATCAAGTTTTCCCGAATTATTGAACTCGGATCCAAAATTTCATCACTTTTTACGATTTTTCGATTCTGGTGATTTTCCCTAGGGGTACCCCTAGGGAAATCCGTAAAAATTCGTCAGGTCTCGACGAGGCAAATTCTTGATGCTTTATGACCGGCAAGCTTCCAGTAGCTACTCCGATCAAGTTTTCCCGAATTATTGGACTCGGATCCAAAATTTCACCACTTTTTACGATTTCTCGATTCTGGTAATTTTCCCTAGGGGTACCCCTAGGAAAATCCGTAAAAATTCGTCAGGTCCTGACGAGGCCAATTCTCGATGCGTTGTGACCGGCAAGCTTCCAGTAGCTACTCCGATCAAGTTTTCCCTAATTATTGGACTCGGATCAAAAATTTCACCACTTTTTACGATTTTTCGATTCTGGTGATTTTCACTAGGGGTACCCCTAGGGAAATCCGTAAAAATTCGTCAGGTCCCGACGAGGCCAATTCTCGATGCGTTGTGACCGGCAAGCTTTCAGTAGCTACTCCGATCAAGTTTTCCCGAATTATTGAACTCGGATCCAAAATTTCACCACTTTTTATGATTTTTCGATTCTGGTGATTTTCCCTCGGGGTACTCCTGTGAAAATCCGTAAAAATTCGTCAGGTCCCGACGAGGCAAATTCTTGATGCGTTGTGACCGGCAAGCTTCCAGTAGCTACTCCGATCAAGTTTTCCCGAATTATTGGACTCGGATCCAAAATTTCACCACTTTTTACGATTTTTCGAATCTCCCTAGGGGTACCCCTAGGGAAATCCGTAAAAATTCGTCAGGTCCCGACGTGGCCAATTCTCGATGCGTTGTGACCGGTAAGCTTCCAGTAGCTACTCCGATCAAGTTTTCCCGAATTATTGAACACGGATCCAAAATTTCACCACTTTTTACGATTTTTCGTTTCTGGTGATTTTCCCTAGGGGTACCCCTAGGGAAATCCGTAAAAATTCGTCAGGTCCCGACGAGGCCAATTCTCGATGCGTTGTGACCGGCAAGCTTCCAGTAGCTACTCCGATCAAGTTTTCCCGTATTATTGGACTCGGATCCAAAATTTCACCACTTTTTACGATTTTTCGTTTCTGGTGATTTTCCCTAGGGGTACCCCTAGGGAAATCCGTAAAAATTCGTCAGGTCCCGACGAGGCCAATTCTCGATGCGTTGTGACCGGCAAGCTTCCAGTAGCTACTCCGATCAAGTTTTCCCGTATTATTGGACTCGGATCCAAAATTTCACCACTTTTTACGATTTTTCGTTTCTGGTGATTTTCCCTAGGGGTACCCCTAGGGAAATCCGTAAAAATTCGTCAGGTCCCGACGAGGTCAATTCTCGATGCGTTGTGACCGGCAAGCTTCCAGTAGCTACTCCGATCAAGTTTTCCCGAATTATTGAACTCGGATCCAAAATTTCACCACTTTTTACGATTTTTCGATTCTGGTGATTTTCCCTAGGGGTACCCCTAGGGAAATCCGTAAAAATTCGTCAGGTCCCGACGAGGAAAATTCTTGATATGTTGTGACCGGCAAGCTTCCAGTAGCTACTCCGATCAAGTTTTCCCGAATTATTGGACTCGGATCAAAAATTTCACCACTTTTTACGATTTTTCGATTCTCCCTAGGAAAATTCATAAAAATTCGTCAGGTCCCGACGAGGCCAATTCTCGATGCGTTGTGACCGGCAAGCTTCCAGTAGCTACTCCGATCAAGTTTTCCCGAATTATTGGACTCGGATCCAAAATTTCACCACTTTTTACGATTTTTCGATTCTGGTGATTTTCCCTAGGGGTACCCCTAGGAAAATCCGTAAAAATTCGTCAGGTCCCGACGATGCATTTTCTCGATGCGTTGTGACCGGCAAGCTTCCAGTAGCAACTCCGATCAAGTTTTTCCGAATTATTGGACTCGGATCCAAAATTTCACCATTTTTTACGATTTTTCGATTCTGGTGATTTTCCCTAGGGGTACCCCTAGGAAAATCCGTAAAAATTCGTCAGGTCCCGACGATGCATTTTCTCGATGCGTTGTGACCGGCAAGCTTCCAGTAGCAACTCCGATCAAGTTTTCCCGAATTATTGGACTCGGATCCAAAATTTCACCTCTTTTTACGATTTTTCGATTCTCCCTAGGGGTACCCCTAGGGAAATCCGTAAAAATTCGTCAGGTCCCGACGAGGCCAATTCTCGATGCGTTGTGACCGGCAAGCTTCCAGTAGCTACTCCGATCAAGTTTTCCCGTATTATTGGACTCGGATCCAAAATTTCACCACTTTTTACGATTTTTCGTTTCTGGTGATTTTCCCTAGGGGTACCCCTAGGGAAATCCGTAAAAATTCGTCAGGTCCCGACGAGGTCAATTCTCGATGCGTTGTGACCGGCAAGCTTCCAGTAGCTACTCCGATCAAGTTTTCCCGAATTATTGAACTCGGATCCAAAATTTCACCACTTTTTACGATTTTTCGATTCTGGTGATTTTCCCTAGGGGTACCCCTAGGGAAATCCGTAAAAATTCGTCAGGTCCCGACGAGGCAAATTCTTGATGCGTTGTGACCGGCAAGCTTCCAGTAGCTACTCCGATCAAGTTTTCCCGAATTATTGGACTCGGATCCAAAATTTCACCACTTTTTACGATTTTTCGATTCTCCCTAGGGGTACCCCTAGGGAAATCCGTAAAAATTCGTCAGGTCCCGACGAAGCCAATTCTCGATGCGTTGTGACCGGCAAGCTTCCAGTAGCTACTCCGATCAAGTTTTCCCGAATTATTGAACACGGATCCAAAATTTCACCACTTTTTACGATTTTTCGTTTCTGGTGATTTTCCCTAGGGGTACCCCTAGGGAAATCCGTAAAAATTCGTCAGGTCCCGACGAGGCCAATTCTCGATGCGTTGTGACCGGCAAGCTTCCAGTAGCTACTCCGATCAAGTTTTCCCGTATTATTGGACTCGGATCCAAAATTTCACAACTTTTTACGATTTTTCGTTTCTGGTGATTTTCCCTAGGGGTACCCCTAGGGAAATCCGTAAAAATTCGTCAGGTCCCGACGAGGCCAATTCTCGATGCGTTGTGACCGACAAGCTTCCAGTAGCTACTCCGATCAAGTTTTCCCGAATTATTGAACTCGGATCCAAAATTTCACCACTTTTTACGATTTTTCGATTCTGGTGATTTTCCCTAGGGGTACCCCTGGGGAAATCCGTAAAAATTCGTCAGGTCCCGACGAGGCAAATTCTTGATGCGTTGTGACCGGCAAGCTTCCAGTAGCTACTCCGATCAAGTTTTCCCGAATTATTGGACTCGGATCCAAAATTTCACCACTTTTTACGATTTCTCGATTCTGGTGATTTTCCCTAGGGGTACCCCTAGGGAAATCCGTAAAAATTCGTCAGGTCCCGACGAGGCCAATTCTCGATGCGTTGTGACCGGCAAGCTTCCAGTAGCTACTCCGATCAAGTTTTCCCGTATTATTGGACTCGGATCCAAAATTTCACCACTTTTTACGATTTTTCGTTTCTGGAGATTTTCCCTAGGGGTACCCCGAGGGAAATCCGTAAAAATTCGTCAGGTCCCGACGAGGTCAATTCTCGATGCGTTGTGACCGGCAAGCTTCCAGTAGCTACTCCGATCAAGTTTTCCCGAATTATTGAACTCGGATCCAAAATTTCACCACTTTTTACGATTTTTCGATTCTGGTGATTTTCCCTAGGGGTACCCCTAGGGAAATCCGTAAAAATTCGTCAGGTCCCGACGAGGCAAATTCTTGATGCGTTGTGACCGGCAAGCTTCCAGTAGCTACTCCGATCAAGTTTTCCCGAATTATTGGACTCGGATCCAAAATTTCACCACTTTTTACGATTTTTCGATTCTCCCTAGGAAAATTCATAAAAATTCGTCAGGTCCCGACGAGGCCAATTCTCGATGGGTTGTGACCGGCAAGCTTCCAGTAGCTACTCCGATCAAGTTTTCCCGAATTATTGGACTCGGATCCAAAATTTCACCTCTTTTTACGATTTTTCGATTCTGGTGATTTTCCCTAGGGGTACCCCTAGGGAAATCCGTAAAAATTCGTCAGGTCCCGACGAGGCCAATTCTCGATGCGTTGTGACCGACAAGCTTCCAGTAGCTACTCCGATCAAGTTTTCCCGAATTATTGAACTCGGATCCAAAATTTCACCACTTTTTACGATTTTTCGATTCTGGTGATTTTCCCTAGGGGTACCCCTGGGGAAATCCGTAAAAATTCGTCAGGTCCCGACGAGGCAAATTCTTGATGCGTTGTGACCGGCAAGCTTCCAGTAGCTACTCCGATCAAGTTTTCCCGAATTATTGGACTCGGATCCAAAATTTCACCACTTTTTACGATTTCTCGATTCTGGTGATTTTCCCTAGGGGTACCCCTAGGGAAATCCGTAAAAATTCGTCAGGTCCCGACGAGGCCAATTCTCGATGCGTTGTGACCGGCAAGCTTCCAGTAGCTACTCCGATCAAGTTTTCCCGTATTATTGGACTCGGATCCAAAATTTCACCACTTTTTACGATTTTTCGTTTCTGGAGATTTTCCCTAGGGGTACCCCGAGGGAAATCCGTAAAAATTCGTCAGGTCCCGACGAGGTCAATTCTCGATGCGTTGTGACCGGCAAGCTTCCAGTAGCTACTCCGATCAAGTTTTCCCGAATTATTGAACTCGGATCCAAAATTTCACCACTTTTTACGATTTTTCGATTCTGGTGATTTTCCCTAGGGGTACCCCTAGGGAAATCCGTAAAAATTCGTCAGGTCCCGACGAGGCAAATTCTTGATGCGTTGTGACCGGCAAGCTTCCAGTAGCTACTCCGATCAAGTTTTCCCGAATTATTGGACTCGGATACAAAACTTCACCACTTTTTACGATTTTTCGATTCTCCCTAGGGGTACCCTAGGGAAATCCGTAAAAATTCGTCAGGTCCCGACGAGGCCAATTCTCGATGCGTTGTGACCAGCAAGCTTCCAGTAGCAACTCCGATCAAGTTTTCCCAAATTATTGGACTCGGATCCAAAATTTCACCACTTTTTATGATTTTTCGTTTCTGGTGATTTTCCCTAGGGGTACCCCTAGGGAAATCCGTAAAAATTCGTCAGGTCCCGACGAGGCCAATTCTCGATGCGTTGTGACCGGCAAGCTTCCAGTAGCTACTCCGATCAAGTTTTACCGAATTATTGAACTCGGATCCAAAATTTCACCACTTTTTACGATTTTTCGTTTCTGGTGATTTTCCCAAGGGGTACCCCTAGGGAAATCCGTAAAAATTCGTCAGGTCCCGACGAGGTCAATTCTCGATGCGTTGTGACCGGCAAGCTTCCAGTAGCAACTCCGATCAAGTTTTCCCGAATTATTGAACTCGGATCCAAAATTTCACCACTTTTTACGATTTTTCGATTCTGGTGATTTTCCCTAGGGGTACCCCTAGGGAAATCCGTAAAAATTCGTCAGGTCCCGACGAGGCAAATTCTTGATGCGTTGTGACCGGCAAGCTTCCAGTAGCTACTCCGATCAAGTTTTCCCGAATTATTGGACTCGGATACAAAAATTCACCACTTTTTACGATTTTTCGATTCTCCCTAGGGGTACCCTAGGGAAATCCGTAAAAATTCGTCAGGTCCCGACGAGGCCAATTCTCGATGCGTTGTGACCAGCAAGCTTCCAGTAGCAACTCCGATCAAGTTTTCCCAAATTATTGGACTCGGATCCAAAATTTCACCACTTTTTATGATTTTTCGATTCTGGTGATTTTCCCTAGGGGTACCCCTAGGGAAATCCGTAAAAATTCGTCAGGTCCCGACGAGGCCAATTCTCGATGCGTTGTGACCGGCAAGCTTCCAGTAGCTACTCCGATCAAGTTTTACCGAATTATTGAACTCGGATCCAAAATTTCACCACTTTTTACGATTTTTCGTTTCTGGTGATTTTCCCAAGGGGTACCCCTAGGGAAATCCGTAAAAATTCGTCAGGTCCCGACGAGGTCAATTCTCGATGCGTTGTGACCGGCAAGCTTCCAGTAGCAACTCCGATCAAGTTTTCCCAAATTATTGAACTCGGATCCAAAATTTCACCACTTTTTACGATTTTTCGATTCTGGTGATTTTCCCTAGGGGTACCCCTAGGGAAATCCGTAAAAATTCGTCAGGTCCCGACGAGGCAAATTCTTGATGCGTTGTGACCGGCAAGCTTCCAGTAGCTACTCCGATCAAGTTTTCCCGAATTATTGGACTCGGATACAAAACTTCACCACTTTTTACGATTTTTCGATTCTCCCTAGGGGTACCCTAGGGAAATCCGTAAAAATTCGTCAGGTCCCGACGAGGCCAATTCTCGATGCGTTGTGACCAGCAAGCTTCCAGTAGCAACTCCGATCAAGTTTTCCCGAATTATTGGACTCGGATCCAAAATTTCACCACTTTTTACGATTTTTCGATTCTCCCTAGGAAAATTCATAAAAATTCGTCAGGTCCCGACGAGGCCAATTCTCGATGGGTTGTGACCGGCAAGCTTCCAGTAGCTACTCCGATCAAGTTTTCCCGAATTATTGGACTCGGATCAAAAATTTCACCTCTTTTTACGATTTTTCGATTCTGGTGATTTTCCCTAGGGGTACCCCTAGGGAAATCCGTAAAAATTCGTCAGGTCCCGACGAGGCCAATTCTCGATGCGTTGTGACCGACAAGCTTCCAGTAGCTACTCCGATCAAGTTTTCCCGAATTATTGAACTCGGATCCAAAATTTCACCACTTTTTACGATTTTTCGATTCTGGTGATTTTCCCTAGGGGTACCCCTGGGGAAATCCGTAAAAATTCGTCAGGTCCCGACGAGGCAAATTCTTGATGCGTTGTGACCGGCAAGCTTCCAGTAGCTACTCCGATCAAGTTTTCCCGAATTATTGGACTCGGATCCAAAATTTCACCACTTTTTACGATTTCTCGATTCTGGTGATTTTCCCTAGGGGTACCCCTAGGGAAATCCGTAAAAATTCGTCAGGTCCCGACGAGGCCAATTCTCGATGCGTTGTGACCGGCAAGCTTCCAGTAGCTACTCCGATCAAGTTTTCCCGTATTATTGGACTCGGATCCAAAATTTCACCACTTTTTACGATTTTTCGTTTCTGGAGATTTTCCCTAGGGGTACCCCGAGGGAAATCCGTAAAAATTCGTCAGGTCCCGACGAGGTCAATTCTCGATGCGTTGTGACCGGCAAGCTTCCAGTAGCTACTCCGATCAAGTTTTCCCGAATTATTGAACTCGGATCCAAAATTTCACCACTTTTTACGATTTTTCGATTCTGGTGATTTTCCCTAGGGGTACCCCTAGGGAAATCCGTAAAAATTCGTCAGGTCCCGACGAGGCAAATTCTTGATGCGTTGTGACCGGCAAGCTTCCAGTAGCTACTCCGATCAAGTTTTCCCGAATTATTGGACTCGGATACAAAACTTCACCACTTTTTACGATTTTTCGATTCTCCCTAGGGGTACCCTAGGGAAATCCGTAAAAATTCGTCAGGTCCCGACGAGGCCAATTCTCGATGCGTTGTGACCAGCAAGCTTCCAGTAGCAACTCCGATCAAGTTTTCCCAAATTATTGGACTCGGATCCAAAATTTCACCACTTTTTATGATTTTTCGTTTCTGGTGATTTTCCCTAGGGGTACCCCTAGGAAAATCCGTAAAAATTCGTCAGGTCCCGACGAGGCCAATTCTCGATGCGTTGTGACCGGCAAGCTTCCAGTAGCTACTCCGATCAAGTTTTACCGAATTATTGAACTCGGATCCAAAATTTCACCACTTTTTACGATTTTTCGTTTCTGGTGATTTTCCCAAGGGGTACCCCTAGGGAAATCCGTAAAAATTCGTCAGGTCCCGACGAGGTCAATTCTCGATGCGTTGTGACCGGCAAGCTTCCAGTAGCAACTCCGATCAAGTTTTCCCGAATTATTGGACTCGGATCCAAAATTTCACCACTTTTTATGATTTTTCGTTTCTGGTGATTTTCCCTAGGGGTACCCCTAGGGAAATCCGTAAAAAATCGTCAGGTCCCGACGAGGCCAATTCTCGATGCGTTGTGACCGGCAAGCTTCCAGTAGCTACTCCGATCAAGTTTTCCCGAATTATTGAACTCGGATCCAAAATTTCACCACTCTTTACGATTTTTCGATTCTGGTGATTTTCCCTAGGGGTACACCTGGTGAAATCCGTAAAAATTCGTCAGGTCCCGACGAGGCGAATTCTTGATGCGTTGTGACTGGCAAGCTTCCAGTAGCTACTCCGATCAAGTTTTCCCGAATTATTGGACTCGGATCCAAAATTTCATCACTTTTTACGATTTTTCGATTCTCCCTAGGGGTACCCCTAGGGAAATCCGTAAAAATTCGTCAGGTCCCGACGAGGCCAATTCTCGATGCGTTGTGACCGGCAAGCTTCCAGTAACTACTCCGATCAAGTTTTCCCGAATTATTGGACTCGGATCCAAAATTTCACCACTTTTTACGATTTTTCGATTCTGGTGATTTTCCCTAGGGGTACCCCTAGGGAAATCCGTAAAAATTCGTCAGGTCCCGACGAGGCCAATTCTCGATGCGTTGTGACCGGCAAGCTTCCAGTAGCATCTCCGATCAAGTTTTCCCGAATTATTGGACTCGGATCCAAAATTTCACCACTTTTTACGATTTTTCGATTCTCCCTAGGGATACCCCTAGGGAAATCCGTAAAAATTCGTCAGGTCCCGACGAGACCAATTCTCGATGCGTTGTGACCGGAAAGCTTCCAGTAGCTACTCCGATGAATTTTTCCCGAATTATTGGACTCAGATCAAAAATTTCACCACTTTTTACGATTTTTCGATTCTGGTGATTTTCCCTAGGGGTACCCATAGGGAAATCCGTAAAAATTCGTCAGGTCCCGACGAGGCAAATTCTTGATGCGTTGTGACCGGCAAGCTTCCAGTAGCTACTCCGATCAAGTTTTCCCGAATTATTGGACTCGGATACAAAACTTCACCACTTTTTACGATTTTTCGATTCTCCCTAGGGGTACCCTAGGGAAATCCGTAAAAATTCGTCAGGTCCCGACGAGGCCAATTCTCGATGCGTTGTGACCAGCAAGCTTCCAGTAGCAACTCCGATCAAGTTTTCCCAAATTATTGGACTCGGATCCAAAATTTCACCACTTTTTATGATTTTTCGTTTCTGGTGATTTTCCCTAGGGGTACCCCTAGGGAAATCCGTAAAAATTCGTCAGGTCCCGACGAGGCCAATTCTCGATGCGTTGTGACCGGCAAGCTTCCAGTAGCTACTCCGATCAAGTTTTACCGAATTATTGAACTCGGATCCAAAATTTCACCACTTTTTACGATTTTTCGTTTCTGGTGATTTTCCCAAGGGGTACCCCTAGGGAAATCCGTAAAAATTCGTCAGGTCCCGACGAGGTCAATTCTCGATGCGTTGTGACCGGCAAGCTTCCAGTAGCAACTCCGATCAAGTTTTCCCGAATTATTGGACTCGGATCCAAAATTTCACCACTTTTTATGATTTTTCGTTTCTGGTGATTTTCCCTAGGGGTACCCCTAGGGAAATCCGTAAAAAATCGTCAGGTCCCGACGAGGCCAATTCTCGATGCGTTGTGACCGGCAAGCTTCCAGTAGCTACTCCGATCAAGTTTTCCCGAATTATTGAACTCGGATCCAAAATTTCACCACTCTTTACGATTTTTCGATTCTGGTGATTTTCCCTAGGGGTACACCTGGTGAAATCCGTAAAAATTCGTCAGGTCCCGACGAGGCAAATTCTTGATGCGTTGTGACCGGCAAGCTTCCAGTAGCTACTCCGATCAAGTTTTCCCGAATTATTGGACTCGGATCCAAAATTTCATCACTTTTTACGATTTTTCGATTCTCCCTAGGGGTACCCCTAGGGAAATCCGTAAAAATTCGTCAGGTCCCGACGAGGCCAATTCTCGATGCGTTGTGACCGGCAAGCTTCCAGTAGCTACTCCGATCAAGTTTTCCCGTATTATTGGACTCGGATCCAAAATTTCACCACTTTTTACGATTTTTCGTTTCTGGTGATTTTCCCTAGGGGTACCCCTAGGGAAATCCGTAAAAATTCGACAGGTCCCGACGAGGTCAATTCTCGATGCGTTGTGACCGGCAAGCTTCCAGTAGCAACTCCGATCAAGTTTTCCCGAATTATTGGACTCGGATCCAAAATTTCACCACTTTTTATGATTTTTCGTTTCTGGTAATTTTCCCTAGGGGTACCCCTAGGGAAATCCGTAAAAAATCGTCAGGTCCCGACGAGGCCAATTCTCGATGCGTTGTGACCGGCAAGCTTCCAGTAGCTACTCCGATCAAGTTTTCCCGAATTATTGGACTCGGATACAAAACTTCACCACTTTTTACGATTTTTCGATTCTCCCTAGGGGTACCCTAGGGAAATCCGTAAAAATTCGTCAGGTCCCGACGAGGCCAATTCTCGATGCGTTGTGACCAGCAAGCTTCCAGTAGCAACTCCGATCAAGTTTTCCCAAATTATTGGACTCGGATCCAAAATTTCACCACTTTTTATGATTTTTCGTTTCTGGTGATTTTCCCTAGGGGTACCCCTAGGGAAATCCGTAAAAATTCGTCAGGTCCCGACGAGGCCAATTCTCGATGCGTTGTGACCGGCAAGCTTCCAGTAGCTACTCCGATCAAGTTTTACCGAATTATTGAACTCGGATCCAAAATTTCACCACTTTTTACGATTTTTCGTTTCTGGTGATTTTCCCAAGGGGTACCCCTAGGGAAATCCGTAAAAATTCGTCAGGTCCCGACGAGGTCAATTCTCGATGCGTTGTGACCGGCAAGCTTCCAGTAGCAACTCCGATCAAGTTTTCCCGAATTATTGGACTCGGATCCAAAATTTCACCACTTTTTATGATTTTTCGTTTCTGGTGATTTTCCCTAGGGGTACCCCTAGGGAAATCCGTAAAAAATCGTCAGGTCCCGACGAGGCCAATTCTCGATGCGTTGTGACCGGCAAGCTTCCAGTAGCTACTCCGATCAAGTTTTCCCGAATTATTGAACTCGGATCCAAAATTTCACCACTCTTTACGATTTTTCGATTCTGGTGATTTTCCCTAGGGGTACACCTGGTGAAATCCGTAAAAATTCGTCAGGTCCCGACGAGGCAAATTCTTGATGCGTTGTGACCGGCAAGCTTCCAGTAGCTACTCCGATCAAGTTTTCCCGAATTATTGGACTCGGATCCAAAATTTCATCACTTTTTACGATTTTTCGATTCTCCCTAGGGGTACCCCTAGGGAAATCCGTAAAAATTCGTCAGGTCCCGACGAGGCCAATTCTCGATGCGTTGTGACCGGCAAGCTTCCAGTAGCTACTCCGATCAAGTTTTCCCGTATTATTGGACTCGGATCCAAAATTTCACCACTTTTTACGATTTTTCGTTTCTGGTGATTTTCCCTAGGGGTACCCCTAGGGAAATCCGTAAAAATTCGACAGGTCCCGACGAGGTCAATTCTCGATGCGTTGTGACCGGCAAGCTTCCAGTAGCAACTCCGATCAAGTTTTCCCGAATTATTGGACTCGGATCCAAAATTTCACCACTTTTTATGATTTTTCGTTTCTGGTAATTTTCCCTAGGGGTACCCCTAGGGAAATCCGTAAAAAATCGTCAGGTCCCGACGAGGCCAATTCTCGATGCGTTGTGACCGGCAAGCTTCCAGTAGCTACTCCGATCAAGTTTTCCCGAATTATTGAACTCGGATCCAAAATTTCACCACTTTTTACGATTTTTCGATTCTGGTGATTTTCCCTAGGGGTACACCTGGTGAAATCCGTAAAAATTCGTCAGGTCCCGACGAGGCGAATTCTTGATGCGTTGTGACTGGCAAGCTTCCAGTAGCTACTCCGATCAAGTTTTCCCGAATTATTGGACTCGGATCCAAAATTTCATCACTTTTTACGATTTTTCGATTCTCCCTAGGGGTACCCCTAGGGAAATCCGTAAAAATTCGTCAGGTCCCGACGAGGCCAATTCTCGATGCGTTGTGACCGGCAAGCTTCCAGTAACTACTCCGATCAAGTTTTCCCGAATTATTGGACTCGGATCCAAAATTTCACCACTTTTTACGATTTTTCGATTCTGGTGATTTTCCCTAGGGGTACCCCTAGGGAAATCCGTAAAAATTCGTCAGGTCCCGACGAGGCCAATTCTCGATGCGTTGTGACCGGCAAGCTTCCAGTAGCATCTCCGATCAAGTTTTCCCGAATTATTGGACTCGGATCCAAAATTTCACCACTTTTTACGATTTTTCGATTCTCCCTAGGGATACCCCTAGGGAAATCCGTAAAAATTCGTCAGGTCCCGACGAGACCAATTCTCGATGCGTTGTGACCGGAAAGCTTCCAGTAGCTACTCCGATGAATTTTTCCCGAATTATTGGACTCAGATCAAAAATTTCACCACTTTTTACGATTTTTCGATTCTGGTGATTTTCCCTAGGGGTACCCATAGGGAAATCCGTAAAAATTCGTCAGGTCCCGACGAGGCAAATTCTTGATGCGTTGTGACCGGCAAGCTTCCAGTAGCTACTCCGATCAAGTTTTCCCGAATTATTGGACTCGGATACAAAACTTCACCACTTTTTACGATTTTTCGATTCTCCCTAGGGGTACCCTAGGGAAATCCGTAAAAATTCGTCAGGTCCCGACGAGGCCAATTCTCGATGCGTTGTGACCAGCAAGCTTCCAGTAGCAACTCCGATCAAGTTTTCCCAAATTATTGGACTCGGATCCAAAATTTCACCACTTTTTATGATTTTTCGTTTCTGGTGATTTTCCCTAGGGGTACCCCTAGGGAAATCCGTAAAAATTCGTCAGGTCCCGACGAGGCCAATTCTCGATGCGTTGTGACCGGCAAGCTTCCAGTAGCTACTCCGATCAAGTTTTACCGAATTATTGAACTCGGATCCAAAATTTCACCACTTTTTACGATTTTTCGTTTCTGGTGATTTTCCCAAGGGGTACCCCTAGGGAAATCCGTAAAAATTCGTCAGGTCCCGACGAGGTCAATTCTCGATGCGTTGTGACCGGCAAGCTTCCAGTAGCAACTCCGATCAAGTTTTCCCGAATTATTGGACTCGGATCCAAAATTTCACCACTTTTTATGATTTTTCGTTTCTGGTGATTTTCCCTAGGGGTACCCCTAGGGAAATCCGTAAAAAATCGTCAGGTCCCGACGAGGCCAATTCTCGATGCGTTGTGACCGGCAAGCTTCCAGTAGCTACTCCGATCAAGTTTTCCCGAATTATTGAACTCGGATCCAAAATTTCACCACTCTTTACGATTTTTCGATTCTGGTGATTTTCCCTAGGGGTACACCTGGTGAAATCCGTAAAAATTCGTCAGGTCCCGACGAGGCAAATTCTTGATGCGTTGTGACCGGCAAGCTTCCAGTAGCTACTCCGATCAAGTTTTCCCGAATTATTGGACTCGGATCCAAAATTTCATCACTTTTTACGATTTTTCGATTCTCCCTAGGGGTACCCCTAGGGAAATCCGTAAAAATTCGTCAGGTCCCGACGAGGCCAATTCTCGATGCGTTGTGACCGGCAAGCTTCCAGTAGCTACTCCGATCAAGTTTTCCCGTATTATTGGACTCGGATCCAAAATTTCACCACTTTTTACGATTTTTCGTTTCTGGTGATTTTCCCTAGGGGTACCCCTAGGGAAATCCGTAAAAATTCGACAGGTCCCGACGAGGTCAATTCTCGATGCGTTGTGACCGGCAAGCTTCCAGTAGCAACTCCGATCAAGTTTTCCCGAATTATTGGACTCGGATCCAAAATTTCACCACTTTTTATGATTTTTCGTTTCTGGTAATTTTCCCTAGGGGTACCCCTAGGGAAATCCGTAAAAAATCGTCAGGTCCCGACGAGGCCAATTCTCGATGCGTTGTGACCGGCAAGCTTCCAGTAGCTACTCCGATCAAGTTTTCCCGAATTATTGAACTCGGATCCAAAATTTCACCACTTTTTACGATTTTTCGATTCTGGTGATTTTCCCTAGGGGTACACCTGGTGAAATCCGTAAAAATTCGTCAGGTCCCGACGAGGCGAATTCTTGATGCGTTGTGACTGGCAAGCTTCCAGTAGCTACTCCGATCAAGTTTTCCCGAATTGTTGGACTCGGATCCAAAATTTCATCACTTTTTACGATTTTTCGATTCTCCCTAGGGGTACCCCTAGGGAAATCCGTAAAAATTCGTCAGGTCCCGACGAGGCCAATTCTCGATGCGTTGTGACCGGCAAGCTTCCAGTAACTACTCCGATCAAGTTTTCCCGAATTATTGGACTCGGATCCAAAATTTCACCACTTTTTACGATTTTTCGATTCTGGTGATTTTCCCTAGGGGTACCCCTAGGGAAATCCGTAAAAATTCGTCAGGTCCCGACGAGGCCAATTCTCGATGCGTTGTGACCGGCAAGCTTCCAGTAGCATCTCCGATCAAGTTTTCCCGAATTATTGGACTCGGATCCAAAATTTCACCACTTTTTACGATTTTTCGATTCTCCCTAGGGATACCCCTAGGGAAATCCGTAAAAATTCGTCAGGTCCCGACGAGACCAATTCTCGATGCGTTGTGACCGGAAAGCTTCCAGTAGCTACTCCGATGAATTTTTCCCGAATTATTGGACTCAGATCAAAAATTTCACCACTTTTTACGATTTTTCGATTCTGGTGATTTTCCCTAGGGGTACCCATAGGGAAATCCGTAAAAATTCGTCAGGTCCCGACGAGGCAAATTCTTGATGCGTTGTGACCGGCAAGCTTCCAGTAGCTACTCCGATCAAGTTTTCCCGAATTATTGGACTCGGATACAAAACTTCACCACTTTTTACGATTTTTCGATTCTCCCTAGGGGTACCCTAGGGAAATCCGTAAAAATTCGTCAGGTCCCGACGAGACCAATTCTCGATGCGTTGTGACCAGCAAGCTTCCAGTAGCAACTCCGATCAAGTTTTCCCAAATTATTGGACTCGGATCCAAAATTTCACCACTTTTTATGATTTTTCGTTTCTGGTGATTTTCCCTAGGGGTACCCCTAGGGAAATCCGTAAAAATTCGTCAGGTCCCGACGAGGCCAATTCTCGATGCGTTGTGACCGGCAAGCTTCCAGTAGCTACTCCGATCAAGTTTTACCGAATTATTGAACTCGGATCCAAAATTTCACCACTTTTTACGATTTTTCGTTTCTGGTGATTTTCCCTAGGGGTACCCCTAGGGAAATCCGTAAAAATTCGTCAGGTCCCGACGAGGTCAATTCTCGATGCGTTGTGACCGGCAAGCTTCCAGTAGCAACTCCGATCAAGTTTTCCCGAATTATTGGACTCGGATCCAAAATTTCACCACTTTTTATGATTTTTCGTTTCTGGTGATTTTCCCTAGGGGTACCCCTAGGGAAATCCGTAAAAAATCGTCAGGTCCCGACGAGGCCAATTCTCGATGCGTTGTGACCGGCAAGCTTCCAGTAGCTACTCCGATCAAGTTTTCCCGAATTATTGAACTCGGATCCAAAATTTCACCACTTTTTACGATTTTTCAATTCTGGTGATTTTCCCTAGGGGTACACCTGGTGAAATCCGTAAAAATTCGTCAGGTCCCGACGAGGCAAATTCTTGATGCGTTGTGACCGGCAAGCTTCCAGTAGCTACTCCGATCAAGTTTTCCCGAATTATTGGACTCGGATCCAAAATTTCATCACTTTTTACGATTTTTCGATTCTCCCTAGGGGTACCCCTAGGGAAATCCGTAAAAATTCGTCAGGTCCCGACGAGGCCAATTCTCGATGCGTTGTGACCGGCAAGCTTCCAGTAGCTACTCCGATCAAGTTTTCCCGAATTATTGGACTCGGATCCAAAATTTCACCACTTTTTACGATTTTTCGATTCTGGTGATTTTCCCTAGGGGTACCCCTAGGGAAATCCGTAAAAATTCGTCAGGTCCCGACGAGGCCAATTCTCGATGCGTTGTGACCGGCAAGCTTGCAGTAGCATCTCCGATCAAGTTTTCCCGAATTATTGGACTCGGATCCAAAATTTCACCACTTTTTACGATTTTTCGATTCTCCCTAGGGGTACCCCTAGGGAAATCCGTAAAAATTCGTCAAGTCCCGACGAGACCAATTCTCGATGCGTTGTGACCGGCAAGCTTCCAGTAGCTACTCCGATGAATTTTTCCCGAATTATTGGACTCAGATCAAAAATTTCACCACTTTTTACGATTTTTCGATTCTGGTGATTTTCCCTAGGGGTACCCATAGGGAAATCCGTAAAAATTCGTCAGGTCCCGACGAGGCAAATTCTTGATGCGTTGTGACCGGCAAGCTTCCAGTAGCTACTCCGATCAAGTTTTCCCGAATTATTGGACTCGGATACAAAACTTCACCACTTTTTACGATTTTTCGATTCTCCCTAGGGGTACCCTAGGGAAATCCGTAAAAATTCGTCAGGTCCCGACGAGGCCAATTCTCGATGCGTTGTGACCAGCAAGCTTCCAGTAACAACTCCGATCAAGTTTTCCCAAATTATTGGACTCGGATCCAAAATTTCACCACTTTTTATGATTTTTCGTTTCTGGTGATTTTCCCTAGGGGTACCCCTAGGGAAATCCGTAAAAATTCGTCAGGTCCCGACGAGGCCAATTCTCGATGCGTTGTGACCGGCAAGCTTCCAGTAGCTACTCCGATCAAGTTTTACCGAATTATTGAACTCGGATCAAAAATTTCACCACTTTTTACGATTTTTCGATTCTGGTGATTTTCCCTAGGGGTACCCCTGGGGAAATCCGTAAAAATTTGTCAGGTCCCGACGAGGCAAATTCTTGATTCCTTGTGACCGGCAAGCTTCCAGTAGCTACTCCGATCAAGTTTTCCCGAATTATTGGACTCGGATCCAAAATTTCACCATTTTTTACGATTTTTCGATTATCCCTAGGGGTACCACTAGGGAAATCCGTAAAAATTCGTCAGGTCCCGACGAGGCCAATTCTCGATGCGTTGTGACCTGCAAGCTTCCAGTAGCTACTCCGATTAAGTTTTCCCGAATTATTGGACTCGGATCCAAAATTTCACCACTTTTTACGATTTTTCGATTCTGGTGATTTTCCCTAGGGGTACCCCTAGGGAAATCCGTAAAAATTCGTCAGGTCCCGACGAGGCCAATTCTCGATGCGTTGTGACCGGCAAGCTTCCAGTAGCAACTCCGATCAAGTTTTCCCGAATTATTGGACTCGGATCAAAAATTTCAACACTTTTTACGATTTTTCGATTCTCCCTAGGGGTACCCCTAGGGAAATCCGTAAAAATTCGTCAGGTCCCGACGAGGCCAATTCTCGATGCGTTGTGACCGGCAAGCTTCCAGTAGCTACTCCGATTAAGTTTTCCCGAATTATTGGACTCGGATCCAAAATTTCACCACTTTTTACGATTTTTCGATTCTGGTGATTTTCCCTAGGGGTACCTCTAGGGAAATCCGTAAAAATTCGTCAGGTCCCGACGAGGCCAATTCTCGATGCGTTGTGACCGGCAAGCTTCCAGTAGCAACTCCGATCAAGTTTTCCCGAATTATTGGACTCGGATCCAAAATTTCAACACTTTTTACGATTTTTCGATTCTCCCTAGGGGTACCCCTAGGGAAATCCGTAAAAATTCGTCAGGTCCCGACGAGACCAATTCTCGATGCGTTGTGACCGGCAAGCTTCCAGTAGCTACTCCGATTAAGTTTTCCCGAATTATTGGACTCGGATCCAAAATTTCACCACTTTTTACGATTTTTCGATTCTGGTGATTTTCCCTAGGGGTACCCCTAGGGAAATCCGTAAAAATTCGTCAGGTCCAGACGAGGCAAATTATTGATGCGTTGTGACCGACAAGCTTCCCGTAGCTACTCCGATCAAGTTTTCCCGAATTATTGGACTCGGAACCAAAATATCACCACTTTTTACGATTTTTCGATTCTCCCTAGGGGTACCCCTAGGGAAATCCGTAAAAATTCGTCAGGTCCCGACGAGGCCAATTCTCGATGCGTTGTGACCGGCAAGCTTCCAGTAGCAACTCCGATCAAGTTTTCCCGAATTATTGAACTCGGATCCAAAATTTCACCACTTTTTACGATTTTTCGATTCTGGTGATTTTCCCTAGGGGTACCCTTGGGGAAATCCGTAAAAATTCGTTAGGTCCCGACGAGGCAAATTCTTGATGCATTGTGACCGGCAAGCTTCCAGTAGCAACTCCGATCAAGTTTTCCCGAATTATTGGACTCGGATCCAAAATTTCACCACTTTTTACGATTTTTCGTTTCTGGTGATTTTCCCTAGGGGTACCCCTAGGGAAATCCGTAAAAATTCGTCAGGTCCCGACGAGGCCAATTCTCGATACGTTGTGACCGGCAAGCTTCCAGTAGCTACTCCGATCAAGTTTTCCCGAATTATTGAACTCGGATCCAAAATTTCACCACTTTTTGCGATTTTTCGATTCTGGTGATTTTCCCTAGGGGTACCCCTGGGGAAATCCGTAAAAATTCGTTAGGTCCCGACGAGGCAAATTCTTGATGCGTTGTGACCGGCAAGCTTCCAGTAGCTACTCCGATCAAGTTTTCCCGAATTATTGGACTCGGATCCAAAATTTCAACACTTTTTACGATTTTTCGATTCTCCCTAGGGGTACCCCTAGGAAAATCCGTAAAAATTCGTCAGGTCCCGACGAGGCCAATTCTCGATGCGTTGTGACCGGCAAGCTTCCAGTAGCTACTCCGATCAAGTTTTCCCGAATTATTGGACTCGGATCCAAAATTTCACAACTTTTTACGATTTTTCGATTCTGGTGATTTTCCCTAGGGGTAACCCTAGGAAAATCCGTAAAAATTCGTCAGGTCCCGACGAGGCATTTTCTCGATGCGTTGTCACCGGCAAGCTTCCAGTAGCAACTCCGATCAAGTTTTCCCGAATTATTGGACTCGGATCCAAAATTTCACCACTTTTTACGATTTTTCGATTCTCCCTAGGGGTACCCCTAGGGAAATCCGTAAAAATTCGTCAGGTCCCGACGAGGCCAATTCTCGATGCGTTGTGACCGGCAAGCTTCCAGTAGCTACTCCGACCAAGTTTTCCCGAATTATTGGACTCGGATCCAAAATTTCACCACTTTTTACTATTTTTCGATTCTCCCTAGGGGTACCCCTAGGGAAATCCGTAAAAATTCGTCAGGTCCCGACAAGGCCAATTCTCGATGCGTTGTGACCGGCAAGCTTCCAGTAGCTACTCCGATCAAGTTTTCCCGAATTATTGGACTCGGATCCAAAATTTCACCACTTTTTACTATTTTTCGATTCTCCCTAGGGGTACCCCTAGGGAAATCCGTAAAAATTCGTCAGGTCCCGACGAGGCCAATTCTCGATGCGTTGTGACCGGCAAGCATCCAGTAGCTACTCCGATCAAGTTTTCCCGAATTATTGGACTCGGATCCAAAATTTCACCACTTTTTACGATTTTTCGATTCTGGTGATTTTCCCGAGGGGTACCCCAAGGAAAATCCGTAAAAATTCATCAGGTCCCGACGAGGCATTTTCTCGATGCGTTGTGACCGGCAAGCTTCCAGTAGCAACTCCGATCAAGTTTTCCCGAATTATTGGACTCGGATCCAAAATTTCACCACTTTTTACGATTTTTCGATTCTGGTAATTTTCCCTAGGGGTACCCCTAGGGAAATCCGTAAAAATTCGTCAGGTCCCGACGAGGCCAATTCTCGATGCGTTGTGACCGGCAAGCTTCCAGTAGCTACTCCGATCAAGTTTTCCCGAATTATTGGACTCGGATCCAAAATTTCACCACTTTTTACGATTTTTCGATTCTGGTGATTTTCCCTAGGGGTACCCCTAGGAAAATCCGTAAAAATTCATCAGGTCCCGACGAGGCATTTTCTCGATGCGTTGTGACCGGTAAGCTTCCAGTAGCAACTCCGATCAAGTTTTCCCGAATTATTGGACTCGGATTAAAAATTTCACCACTTTTTACGATTTTTCGATTCTGGTAATTTTCCCTAGGGGTACCCCTAGGGAAATCCGTAAAAATTCGTCAGGTCCCGACGAGGCCAATTCTCGATGCGTTGTGACCGGCAAGCTTCCAGTAGCTACTCCGATCAAGTTTTCCCGAATTATTGGACTCGGATCCAAAATTTTACCACTTTTTACGATTTTTCGATTCTGGTGATTTTCCCTAGGGGTACCCCTAGGAAAATCCGTAAAAATTCATCAGGTCCCGACGAGGCATTTTCTCGATGCGTTGTGACCGGCAAGCTTCCAGTAGCAACTCCGATCAAGTTTTCCCGAATTATTGGACTCGGATCCAAAATTTCAACACTTTTTACGATTTTTCGATTCTCCCTAGGGGTACCCCTAGGGAAATCCGTAAAAATTCGTCAGGTCCCGACGAGACCAATTCTCGATGCGTTGTGACCGGCAAGCTTCCAGTAGCTACTCCGATTAAGTTTTCCCGAATTATTGGACTCGGATCCAAAATTTCACCACTTTTTACGATTTTTCGATTCTGGTGATTTTCCCTAGGGGTACCCCTAGGGAAATCCGTAAAAATTCGTCAGGTCCCGAAGAGGCAAATTATTGATGCGTTGTGACCGACAAGCTTCCCGTAGCTACTCCGATCAAGTTTTCCCGAATTATTGGACTCGGAACCAAAATTTCACCACTTTTTACGATTTTTCGATTCTCCCTAGGGGTACCCCTAGGGAAATCCGTAAAAATTCGTCAGGTCCCGACGAGGCCAATTCTCGATGCGTTGTGACCGGCAAGCTTCCAGTAGCAACTCCGATCAAGTTTTCCCGAATTATTGAACTCGGATCCAAAATTTCACCACTTTTTACGATTTTTCGATTCTGGTGATTTTCCCTAGGGGTACCCTTGGGGAAATCCGTAAAAATTCGTTAGGTCCCGACGAGGCAAATTCTTGATGCATTGTGACCGGCAAGCTTCCAGTAGCTACTCCGATCAAGTTTTCCCGAATTATTGGACTCGGATCCAAAATTTCACCACTTTTTACGATTTTTCGTTTCTGGTGATTTTCCCTAGGGGTACCCCTAGGGAAATCCGTAAAAATTCGTCAGGTCCCGACGAGGCCAATTCTCGATGCGTTGTGACCGGCAAGCTTCCAGTAGCTACTCCGATCAAGTTTTCCCGAATTATTGAACTCGGATCCAAAATTTCACCACTTTTTGCGATTTTTCGATTCTGGTGATTTTCCCTAGGGGTACCCCTGGGGAAATCCGTAAAAATTCGTTAGGTCCCGACGAGGCAAATTCTTGATGCGTTGTGACCGGCAAGCTTCCAGTAGCTACTCCGATCAAGTTTTCCCGAATTATTGGACTCGGATCCAAAATTTCAACACTTTTTACGATTTTTCGATTCTCCCTAGGGGTACCCCTAGGAAAATCCGTAAAAATTCGTCAGGTCCCGACGAGGCCAATTCTCGATGCGTTGTGACCGGCAAGCTTCCAGTAGCTACTCCGATCAAGTTTTCTCGAATTATTGGACTCGGATCCAAAATTTTACCACTTTTTACGATTTTTCGATTCTGGTGATTTTCCCTAGGGGTACCCCTAGGAAAATCCGTAAAAATTCATCAGGTCCCGACGAGGCATTTTCTCGATGCGTTGTGACCGGCAAGCTTCCAGTAGCAACTCCGATCAAGTTTTCCCGAATTATTGGACTCGGATTCAAAATTTCACCACTTTTTACGATTTTTCGATTCTGGTAATTTTCCCTAGGGGTACCCCTAGGGAAATCCGTAAAAATTCGTCAGGTCCCGATGAGGCCAATTCTCGATGCGTTGTGACCGGCAAGCTTCCAGTAGCTACTCCGATCAAGTTTTCCCGAATTATTGGACTCGGATCCAAAATTTCACCACTTTTTACGATTTTTCGATTCTCCCTAGGGGTACCCCTAGGGAAATCCGTAAAAATTCGTCAGGTCCCGACGAGGCCAATTCTCGATGCGTTGTGACCGGCAAGCTTCCAGTAGCTACTCCGACCAAGTTTTCCCGAATTATTGGACTCGGATCCAAAATTTCACCACTTTTTACGATTTTTCGATTCTGGTGATTTTCCCTAGGGGTACCCCTAAGAAAATCCGTAAAAATTCATCAGGTCCCGACGAGGCATTTTCTCGATGCGTTGTGGCCGGCAAGCTTCCAGTAGCAACTCCGATCAAGTTTTCCCGAATTATTGGACTCGGATCCAAAATTTCACCACTTTTTACGATTTTTCGATTCTGGTAATTTTACCTAGGGGTACCCCTAGGGAAATCCGTAAAAATTCGTCAGGTCCCGACGAGGCCAATTCTCGATGCGTTGTGACCGGCAAGCTTCCAGTAGCTACTCCGATCAAGTTTTCCCGAATTATTGGACTCGGATCCAAAATTTCACCACTTTTTACGATTTTTCGATTCTCCCTAGGGGTACCCCTAGGGAAATCCGTAAAAATTCGTCAGGTCCCGACGAGGCCAATTCTCGATGCGTTGTGACCGGCAAGCTTCCAGTAGCTACTCCGACCAAGTTTTCCCGAATTATTGGACTCGGATCCAAAATTTCACCACTTTTTACGATTTTTCGATTCTGGTGATTTTCCCTAGGGGTACCCCTAAGAAAATCCGTAAAAATTCATCAGGTTTCGACGAGGCATTTTCTCGATGCGTTGTGACCGGCAAGCTTCCAGTAGCAACTCCGATCAAGTTTTCCCGAATTATTGGACTCGGATCCAAAATTTCACCACTTTTTACGATTTTTCGATTCTGGTAATTTTCCCTAGGGGTACCCCTAGGGAAATCCGTAAAAATTCGTCAGGTCCCGACGAGGCCAATTCTCGATGCGTTGTGACCGGCAAGCTTCCAGTAGCAACTCCGATCAAGTTTTCCCGAATTATTGGACTCGGATCCAAAATTTCACCACTTATTACGATTTTTCGATTCTCCCTAGGGGTACCCCTAGGGAAATCCGTAAAAATTCGTCAGGTCCCGACGAGGCCAATTCTCGATGCGTTGTGACCGGCAAGCTTCCAGTAGCTACTCCGATCAAGTTTTCCCGAATTATTGGACTCGGATCCAAAATTTCACCACTTTTTACGATTTTTCGATTCTGGTGATTTTCCCTAGGGGTACCGCTAAGAAAATCCGTAAAAATTCGTCAGGTCCCGACGAGGCATTTTCTCGATGCGTTGTGACCGGCAAGCTTCCAGAAGCAACTCCGATCAAGTTTTCCCGAATTATTGGACTCGGATCCAAAATTTCACCACTTTTTACGATTTTTCGATTCTGGTAATTTTCCCTAGGGGTACCCCTAGGGAAATCCGTAAAAATTCGTCAGGTCCTGACGAGGCCAATTCTCGATGCGTTGTGACCGGCAAGCTTCCAGTAGCTACTCCGATCAAGTTTTCCCGAATTATTGGACTCGGATCCAAAATTTCACCACTTTTTACGATTTTTCGATTCTCCCTAGGGGTACCCCTAGGGAAATCCGTAAAAATTCGTCAGGTCCCGACGAGGCCAATTCTCGATGCGTTGTGACCGGCAAGCTTCCAGTAGCTACTCCGATCAAGTTTTCCCGAATTATTGGACTCGGATCCAAAATTTCACCACTTTTTACGATTTTTCGATTCTGGTGATTTTCCCTAGGGGTACCCCTAGGAAAATTCGTAAAAATTCATCAGGTCCCGACGAGGCATTTTCTCGATGCGTTGTGACCGGCAAGCTTCCAGTAGCAACTCCGATCAAGTTTTCCCGAATTATTGGACTCGGATTCAAAATTTCACCACTTTTTACGATTTTTCGATTCTGGTAATTTTCCCTAGGGGTACCCCTAGGGAAATCCGTAAAAATTCGTCAGGTCCCGACGAGGCCAATTCTCGATGCGTTGTGACCGGCAAGCTTCCAGTAGCTACTCCGATCAAGTTTTCCCGAATTATTGGACTCGGATCCAAAATTTCACCACTTTTTACGATTTTTCGATTCTGGTGATTTTCCCTAGGGGTACCCCTAGGAAAATTCGTAAAAATTCATCAGGTCCCGACGAGGCATTTTCTCGATGCGTTGTGACCGGCAAGCTTCCAGTAGCAACTCCGATCAAGTTTTCCCGAATTATTGGACTCGGATTCAAAATTTCACCACTTTTTACGATTTTTCGATTCTGGTAATTTTCCCTAGGGGTACCCCTAGGGAAATCCGTAAAAATTCGTCAGGTCCCGACGAGGCCAATTCTCGATGCGTTGTGACCGGCAAGCTTCCAGTAGCTACTCCGATCAAGTTTTCCCGAATTATTGGACTCGGATCCAAAATTTCACCACTTTTTACGATTTTTCGATTCTGGTGATTTTCCCTAGGGGTACCGCTAAGAAAATCCGTAAAAATTCGTCAGGTCCCGACGAGGCATTTTCTCGATGCGTTGTGACCGGCAAGCTTCCAGAAGCAACTCCGATAAAGTTTTCCCGAATTATTGGACTCGGATCCAAAATTTCACCACTTTTTACGATTTTTCGATTCTGGTAATTTTCCCTAGGGGTACCCCTAGGGAAATCCGTAAAAATTCGTCAGGTCCCGACGAGGCTAATTCTCGATGCGTTGTGACCGGCAAGCTTCCAGTAGCTACTCCGATCAAGTTTTCCCGAATTATTGGACTCGGATCCAAAATTTCACCACTTTTTACGATTTTTCGATTCTCCCTAGGGGTACCCCTAGGGAAATCCGTAAAAATTCGTCAGGTCCCGACGAGGCCAATTCTTGATGCGTTGTGACCGGCAAGCTTCCAGTAGCTACTCCGATCAAGTTTTCCCGAATTATTGGACTCGGATCCAAAATTTCACCACTTTTTACGATTTTTCGATTCTGGTGATTTTCCCTAGGGGTACCCCTAGGAAAATCCGTAAAAATTCATCAGGTCCCGACGAGGCATTTTCTCGATGCGTTGTGACCGGCAAGCTTCCAGTAGCAACTCCGATCAAGTTTTCCCGAATTATTGGACTCGGATTCAAAATATCACCACTTTTTACGATTTTTCGATTCTGGTAATTTTCCCTAGGGGTACCCCTAGGGAAATCCGTAAAAATTCGTCAGGTCCCGACGAGGCCAATTCTCGATGCGTTGTGACCGGCAAGCTTCCAGTAGCTACTCCGACCAAGTTTTCCCGAATTATTGGACTCGGATCCAAACTTTCACCACTTTTTACGATTTTTCGATTCTGGTGATTTTCCCTAGGGGTACCCCTAAGAAAATCCGTAAAAATTCATCAGGTCCCGACGAGGCATTTTCTCGATGCGTTGTGGCCGGCAAGCTTCCAGTAGCAACTCCGATCAAGTTTTCCCGAATTATTGGACTCGGATCCAAAATTTCACCACTTTTTACGATTTTTCGATTCTGGTAATTTTCCCTAGGGGTACCCCTAGGGAAATCCGTAAAAATTCGTCAGGTCCCGACGAGGCCAATTCTCGATGCGTTGTGACCGGCAAGCTTCCAGTAGCTACTCCGATCAAGTTTTCCCGAATTATTGGACTCGGATCAAAAATTTCACCACTTTTTACGATTTTTCGATTCTCCCTAGGGGTACCCCTAGGGAAATCCGTAAAAATTCGTCAGGTCCCGACGAGGCCAATTCTCGATGCGTTGTGACCGGCAAGCTTCCAGTAGCTACTCCGACCAAGTTTTCCCGAATTATTGGACTCGGATCAAAAATTTCACCACTTTTTACGATTTTTCGATTCTGGTGATTTTCCCTAGGGGTACCCCTAAGAAAATCCGTAAAAATTCATCAGGTCCCGACGAGGCATTTTCTCGATGCGTTGTGACCGGCAAGCTTCCAGTAGCAACTCCGATCAAGTTTTCCCGAATTATTGGACTCAGATCCAAAATTTCACCACTTTTTACGATTTTTTGATTCTGGTAATTTTCCCTAGGGGTACCCCTAGGGAAATCCGTAAAAATTCGTCAGGTCCCGACGAGGCCAATTCTCGATGCGTTGTGACCGGCAAGCTTCCAGTAGCAACTCCGATCAAGTTTTCCCGAATTATTGGACTCGGATCCAAAATTTCACCACTTATTACGATTTTTCGATTCTCCCTAGGGGTACCCCTAGGGAAATCCGTAAAAATTCGTCAGGTCCCGACGAGGCCAATTCTCGATGCGTTGTGACCGGCAAGCTTCCAGTAGCTACTCCGATCAAGTTTTCCCGAATTATTGGACTCGGATCCAAAATTTCACCACTTTTTACGATTTTTCGATTCTGGTGATTTTCCCTAGGGGTACCCCTAGAGAAATCCGTAAAAATTCGTCGGGTCCCGACGAGGCCAAATCTCGATGCGTTGTGACCGGCAAGCTTCCAGTAGCTACTCCGATCAAGTTTTCCCGAATTATTGGACTCGGATCCAAAACTTCACCACTTTTTACAATTTTTCGATTCTCCCTAGGGGTACCCCTAGGGAAATCCGTAAAAATTCGTCAGGTCCCGACGAGGCCAATTCTCGATGCGTTGTGACCGGCAAGCTTCCAGTAGCTACTCCGATCAAGTTTTCCCGAATTATTGGACTCGGATCAAAAATTTCACCACTTTTTACGATTTTTCGATTCTGGTGATTTTCCCTAGGGGTACCCCTACGGAAATCCGTAAAAATTCGTCAGGTCCCGACGAGGCCAATTCTCGATGCGTTGTGACCGGCAAGCTTCCAGTAGCAACTCCGATCAAGTTTTCCCGAATTATTGGACTCGGATCCAAAATTTCACCACTTTTTACGATTTTTCGATTCTCCCTAGGGGTACCCCTAGGAAAATCCGTAAAAATTCGTCAGGTCCCGACGAGGCCAATTCTCGATGCGTTGTGACCGGCAAGCTTCCAGTAGCTACTCCGATCAAGTTTTCCCGAATTATTGGACTCGGATCCAAAATTTCACCACTTTTTACGATTTTTCGATTCTGGTGATTTTCACTAGGGGTACCCCTAGGAAAATCCGTAAAAATTCGTCAGATCCCGACGAGGCATTTTCTCGATGCGTTGTGACCGGCAAGCTTCCAGTAGCAACTCCGATCAAGTTTTCCCGAATTATTGGACTCGGATCCAAAATTTCACCACTTTTTACGATTTTTCGATTCTCCCTAGGGGTAACCCTAGGGAAATCCGTAAAAATTCGTCAGGTCCCGACGAGGCCAATTCTCGATGCGTTGTGACCGGCAAGCTTCCAGTAGCTACTCCGATCAAGTTTTCCCGAATTATTGGACTCGGATCCAAAATTTCACCACTTTTTACGATTTTTCGATTCTGGTGATTTTCCCTAGGGGTACCCCTAGGAAAATCCGTAAAAATTCATCAGCTCCCGACGAGGCATTTTCTCGATGCGTTGTGACCGGCAAGCTTCCAGTAGCAACTCCGATCAAGTTTTCCCGAATTATTGGACTCGAATCCAAAATTTCACCACTTTTTACGATTTTTCGATTCTGGTAATTTTCCCTAGGGGTACCCCTAGGGAAATCCGTAAAAATTCGTCAGGTCCCGACGAGGCCAATTCTCGATGCGTTGTGACCGGCAAGCTTCCAGTAGCTACTCCGATCAAGTTTTCCCGAATTATTGGACTCGGATCCAAAATTTCACCACTTTTTACGATTTTTCGATTCTGGTGATTTTCCCTAGGGGTACCCCTGGGGAAATCCGTAAAAATTCGTCAGGTCCCGACGAGGCAAATTCTTGATGCGTTGTGACCGGCAAGCTTCCAGTAGCTACTCCGATCAAGTTTTCCGTAATTATTGGACTCGGATCCAAAATTTCACCACTTTTTACGATTTTTCGATTCTCCCTAGGGGTACCCCTAGGGAAATCCGTAAAAATTTGTCAGGTCCCGACGAGGCCAATTCTCGATGCGTTGTGACCGGCAAGCTTCCAGTAGCTACTCCGATCAAGTTTTCCCGAATTATTGGACTCGGATCCAAAATTTCACCACTTTTTACGATTTTTCTATTCTGGTGATTTTCCCTAGGGGTACCCCTACGGAAATCAGTAAAAATTCGTCAGGTCCCGACGAGGCCAATTCTCGATGCGTTGTGACCGGCAAGCTTCCAGTAGCAACTCCGATCAAGTTTTCCCGAATTATTGGACTCGGATCCAAAATTTCACCACTTTTTACGATTTTTCGATTCTGGTGATTTTCCCTAGGGGTACCCCTAGGAAAATCCGTAAAAATTCGTCAGGTCCCGACGAGGCCTATTCTCGATGCGTTGTGACCGGAAAGCTTCCAGTAGCTACTCCGATCAAGTTTTCCCGAATTATTGGACTCGGATCCAAAATTTCACCACTTTTTACGATTTTTCGATTCTGGTGATTTTCCCTAGGGGTACCCCTAGGAAAATCCGTAAAAATTCATTAGGTCCCGACGAGGCATTTTCTCGATGCGTTGTGACCGGCAAGCTTCCAGTAGCAACTCCGATCAAGTTTTCCCGAATTATTGGACTCGGATCCAAAATTTCACCACTTTTTACGATTTTTCGATTCTGGTAATTTTCCCTAGGGGTACCCCTAGGGAAATCCGTAAAAATTCGTCAGGTCCCGACGAGGCCAATTCTCGATGCGTTGTGACCGGCAAGTTTCCAGTAGCTACTCCGATCAAGTTTTCCCGAATTATTGGACTCGGATCCAAAATTTCACCACTTTTTACGATTTTTCGATTCTCCGTAGGGGTACCCCTAGGGAAATCCGTAAAAATTCGTCAGGTCCCGACGAGGCCAATTCTCGATGCGTTGTGACCGGCAAGCTTCCAGTAGCTACTCCGATCAAGTTTTCCCGAATTATTGAACTCGGATTGAAAATTTCACCACTTTTTACGATTTTTCGATTCTGGTGATTTTCCCTAGGGGTACCCCTGGGGAAATCCGTAAAAATTCGTCAGGTCCCGACGAGGCAAATTCTTGATGCGTTGTGACCGGCAAGCTTCCAGTAGCTACTCCGATCAAGTTTTCCCGAATTATTGGACTCGGATCCAAAATTTCACCACTTTTTACGATTTTTCGATTCTCCCTAGGGGTACCCCTAGGAAAATCCGTAAAAATTCGTCAGGTCCCGACGAGGCCAATTCTCGATGCGTTGTGACCGGCAAGCTTCCAGTAGCAACTCCGATCAAGTTTTCCCGAATTATTGGACTCGGATCCAAAATTTCACCACTTTTTACGATTTTTCGATTCTCCCTAGGGGTACCCCTAGGGAAATCCGTAAAAATTCGTTAGGTCCTGACGAGGCCAATTCTCGATGCGTTGTGACCGGCAAGCTTCCAGTAGCTACTCCGATCAAGTTTTCCCGAATTATTGGACTCGGATCCAAAATTTCACCACTTTTTACGATTTTTCGATTCTGGTGATTTTCCCTAGGAGTACCCCTAGAAAAATCCGTAAAAATTCATTAGGTCCCGACGAGGCATTTTCTCGATGCGTTGTGATCGCCAAGCTTCCAGTAGCTACTCCGATCAAGTTTTCCCGAATTATTGGACTCGGATCCAAAATTTCACCACTTTTTACGATTTTTCGATTCTCCCTAGGGGTACCCCTAGGGAAATCCGTAAAAATTCGTCAGGTCCCGACGAGGCCAATTCTCGATGCGTTGTGACCGGCAAGCTTCCAGTAGCTACTCCGATCAAGTTTTCCCGAATTATTGGACTCGGATCCAAAATTTCATCACTTTTTACGATTTTTCGATTTTGGTGATTTTCCCTAGGGGTACCCCTAGGGAAATCCGTAAAAATTCGTCAGGTCCCGACGAGACCAAATCTCGATGCGTTGTGACCGGCAAGCTTCCAGTAGCTACTCCGATCAAGTTTTCCCGAATTATTGGACTCGGATCCAAAACTTCACCACTTTTTACGATTTTTCGATTCTGGTGATTTTCACTAGGGGTACCCCTAGGAAAATCCGTAAAAATTCGTCAGGTCCCGACGAGGCATTTTCTCGATGCGTTGTGACCGGCAAGCTTCCAGTAGCAACTCCGATCAAGTTTTCCCGAATTATTGGACTCGGATCCAAAATTTCACCACTTTTTACGATTTTTCGATTCTCCCTAGGGGTACCCCTAGGGAAATCCGTAAAAATTCGTCAGGTCCCGACGAGGCCAATTCTCGATGCGTTGTGACCGGCAAGCTTCCAGTAGCTACTCCGATCAAGTTTTCCCGAATTATTGGACTCGGATCCAAAATTTCACCACTTTTTACGATTTTTCGATTCTGGTGATTTTCCCTAGGGGTACCCCTAGGAAAATCCGTAAAAATTCATCAGCTCCCGACGAGGCATTTTCTCGATGCGTTGTGACCGGCAAGCTTCCAGTAGAAACTCCGATCAAGTTTTCCCGAATTATTGGACTCGAATCCAAAATTTCACCACTTTTTACGATTTTTCGATTCTGGTAATTTTCCCTAGGGGTACCCCTAGGGAAATCCGTAAAAATTCGTCAGGTCCCGACGAGGCCAATTCTCGATGCGTTGTGACCGGCAAGCTTCCAGTAGCTACTCCGATCAAGTTTTCCCGAATTATTGGACTCGGATCCAAAATTTCACCACTTTTTACGATTTTTCGATTCTGGTGATTTTCCCTAGGGGTACCCCTGGGGAAATCCGTAAAAATTCGTCAGGTCCCGACGAGGCAAATTCTTGATGCGTTGTGACCGGCAAGCTTCCAGTAGCTACTCCGATCAAGTTTTCCGGAATTATTGGACTCGGATCCAAAATTTCACCACTTTTTACGATTTTTCGATTCTCCCTAGGGGTACCCCTAGGGAAATCCGTAAAAATTCGTCAGGTCCCGACGAGGCCAATTCTCGATGCGTTGTGACCAGCAAGCTTCCAGTAGCTACTCCGATCAAGTTTTCCCGAATTATTGGACTCGGATCCAAAATTTCACCACTTTTTACGATTTTTCTATTCTGGTGATTTTCCCTAGGGGTACCCCTACGGAAATCAGTAAAAATTCGTCAGGTCCCGACGAGGCCAATTCTCGATGCGTTGTGACCGGCAAGCTTCCAGTAGCAACTCCGATCAAGTTTTCCCGAATTAATGGACTCGGATCCAAAATTTCACCACTTTTTACGAATTTTCGATTCTGGTGATTTTCCCTAGGGGTACCCCTAGGAAAATCCGTAAAAATTCGTCAGGTCCCGACGAGGCCAATTCTCGATGCGTTGTGACCGGCAAGCTTCCAGTAGCTACTCCGATCAAGTTTTCCCGAATTATTGGACTCGGATCCAAAATTTCATTACTTTTTACGATTTTTCGATTCTGGTGATTTTCCCTAGGGGTACCCCTAGGAAAATCCGTAAAAATTCATTAGGTCCCGACGAGGCATTTTCTCGATGCGTTGTGACCGGCAAGCTTCCAGTAGCAACTCCGATCAAGTTTTCCCGAATTATTGGACTCGGATCCAAAATTTCACCACTTTTTACGATTTTTCGATTCTGGTAATTTTCCCTAGGGGTACCCCTAGGGAAATCCGTAAAAATTCGTCAGGTCCCGACGAGGCCAATTCTCGATGCGTTGTGACCGGCAAGTTTCCAGTAGCTACTCCGATCAAGTTTTCCCGAATTATTGGACTCGGATCCAAAATTTCACCACTTTTTACGATTTTTCGATTCTGGTGATTTTCCCTAGGGGTACCCCTAGGAAAATCCGTAAAAATTCGTCAGGTCCCGACGAGGCCAATTCTCGATGCGTTGTGATCGGCAAGCTTCCAGTAGCTACTCCGATCAAGTTTTCCCGAATTATTGAACTCGGATCCAAAATTTCACCACTTTTTACGATTTTTCGATTCTGGTGATTTTCCCTAGGGGTACCCCTGGGGAAATCCGTAAAAATTCGTCAGGTCCCGACGAGGCAAATTCTTGATGCGTTGTGACCGGCAAGCTTCCAGTAGCTACTCCGATCAAGTTTTTCCGAATTATTGGACTCGGATCCAAAATTTCACCACTTTTTACGATTTTTCGATTCTCCCTAGGGGTACCCCTAGGGAAATCCGTAAAAATTCGTCAGGTCCCGACGAGGCCAATTCTCGATGCGTTGTGACCGGCAAGCTTCCAGTAGCTACTCCGATCAAGTTTTCCCGAATTATTGGACTCGGATCCAAAATTTCACCACTTTTTACGATTTTTCGATTCTGGTGATTTTTCCTAGGGGTACCCCTAGGAAAATCCGTAAAAATTCATCAGCTCCCGACGAGGCCAATTCTCGATGCGTTGTGACCGGCAAGCTTCCAGTAGCTACTCCGATCAAGTTTTCCCGAATTATTGGACTCGGATCCAAAATTTCACCACTTTTTACGATTTTTCGATTCTGGTGATTTTCCCTAGGGGTACCCCTGGGGAAATCCGTAAAAATTCGTCAGGTCCCGACGAGGCAAATTCTTGATGCGTTGTGACCGGCAAGCTTCCAGTAGCTACTCCGATCAAGTTTTCCGGAATTATTGGACTCGGATCCAAAATTTCACCACTTTTTACGATTTTTCGATTCTCCCTAGGGGTACCCCTAGGGAAATCCGTAAAAATTCGTCAGGTCCCGATGAGGCCAATTCTCGATGCGTTGTGACCAGCAAGCTTCCAGTAGCTACTCCGATCAAGTTTTCCCGAATTATTGGACTCGGATCCAAAATTTCACCACTTTTTACGATTTTTCTATTCTGGTGATTTTCCCTAGGGGTACCCCTACGGAAATCAGTAAAAATTCGTCAGGTCCCGACGAGGCCAATTCTCGATGCGTTGTGACCGGCAAGCTTCCAGTAGCAACTCCGATCAAGTTTTCCCGAATTAATGGACTCGGATCCAAAATTTCACCACTTTTTACGATTTTTCGATTCTGGTGATTTTCCCTAGGGGTACCCCTAGGAAAATCCGTAAAAATTCGTCAGGTCCCGACGAGGCCAATTCTCGATGCGTTGTGACCGGCAAGCTTCCAGTAGCTACTCCGATCAAGTTTTCCCGAATTATTGGACTCGGATCCAAAATTTCATCACTTTTTACGATTTTTCGATTCTGGTGATTTTCCCTAGGGGTACCCCTAGGAAAATCCGTAAAAATTCGTCAGGTCCCGACGAGGCCAATTCTCGATGCGTTGTGACCGGCAAGCTTCCAGTAGCTACTCCGATCAAGTTTTCCCGAATTATTGGGCTCGGATCCAAAATTTCATCACTTTTTACGATTTTTCGATTCTGGTGATTTTCCCTAGGGGTACCCCTAGGAAAATCCGTAAAAATTCATTAGGTCCCGACGAGGCATTTTCTCGATGCGTTGTGACCGGCAAGCTTCCAGTAGCAACTCCGATCAAGTTTTCCCGAATTATTGGACTCGGATCCAAAATTTCACAACTTTTTACGATTTTTCGATTCTGGTAATTTTCCCTAGGGGTACCCCTAGGGAAATCCGTAAAAATTCGTCAGGTCCCGACGAGGCCAATTCTCGATGCGTTGTGACCGGCAAGTTTCCAGTAGCTACTCCGATCAAGTTTTCCCGAATTATTGGACTCGGATCCAAAATTTCACCACTTTTTACGATTTTTCGATTCTGGTGATTTTCCCTAGGGGTACCCCTAGGAAAATCCATAAAAATTCGTCAGGTCCCGACGAGGCCAATTCTCGATGCGTTGTGACCGGCAAGCTTCCAGTAGCTACTCCGATCAAGTTTTCCCGAATTATTGAACTCGGATCCAAAATTTCACCACTTTTTACGATTTTTCGATTCTGGTGATTTTCCCTAGGGGTACCCCTGGGGAAATCCGTAAAAATTCGTCAGGTCCCGACGAGGCAAATTCTTGATGCGTTGTGACCGGCAAGCTTCCAGTAGCTACTCCGATCAAGTTTTCCCGAATTATTGGACTCGGATCCAAAATTTCACCACTTTTTACGATTTTTCGATTCTCCCTAGGGGTACCCCTAGGGAAATCCGTAAAAATTCGTCAGGTCCCGACGAGGCCAATTCTCGATGCGTTGTGACCGGCAAGCTTCCAGTAGCTACTCCGATCAAGTTTTCCCGAATTATTGGACTCGGATCCAAAATTTCACCACTTTTTACGATTTTTCGATTCTGGTGATTTTTCCTAGGGGTACCCCTAGGAAAATCCGTAAAAATTCATCAGCTCCCGACGAGGCATTTTCTCGATGCGTTGTGACCGGCAAGCTTCCAGTAGCAACTCCGATCAAGTTTTCCCGAATTATTGGACTCGAATCCAAAATTTCACCACTTTTTATGATTTTTCGATTCTGGTAATTTTCCCTAGGGGTACCCCTAGGGAAATCCATAAAAATTCGTCAGGTCCCGACGAGGCCAATTCTCGATGCGTTGTGACCGGCAAGCTTCCAGTAGCTACTCCGATCAAGTTTTCCCGAATTATTGGACTCGGATCCAAAATTTCACCACTTTTTACGATTTTTCGATTCTGGTGATTTTCCCTAGGGGTACCCCTAGGAAAATCCGTAAAAATTCATTAGGTCCCGACGAGGCATTTTCTCGATGCGTTGTGACCGGCAAGCTTCCAGTAGCAACTCCGATCAAGTTTTCCCGAATTATTGGACTCGGATCCAAAATTTCACCACTTTTTACGATTTTTCGATTCTGGTAATTTTCCCTAGGGGTACCCCTAGGGAAATCCGTAAAAATTCGTCAGGTCCCGACGAGGCCAATTCTCGATGCGTTGTGACCGGCAAGTTTCCAGTAGCTACTCCGATCAAGTTTTCCCGAATTATTGGACTCGGATCCAAAATTTCACCACTTTTTACGATTTTTCGATTCTGGTGATTTTCCCTAGGGGTACCCCTAGGAAAATCCGTAAAAATTCGTCAGGTCCCGACGAGGCCAATTCTCGATGCGTTGTGACCGGCAAGCTTCCAGTAGCTACTCCGATCAAGTTTTCCCGAATTATTGAACTCGGATCCAAAATTTCACCACTTTTTACGATTTTTCGATTCTGGTGATTTTCCCTAGGGGTACCCCTGGGGAAATCCGTAAAAATTCGTCAGGTCCCGACGAGGCAAATTCTTGATGCGTTGTGACCGGCAAGCTTCCAGTAGCTACTCCGATCAAGTTTTCCCGAATTATTGGACTCGGATCCAAAATTTCACCACTTTTTACGATTTTTCGATTCTCCCTAGGGGTACCCCTAGGGAAATCCGTAAAAATTCGTCAGGTCCCGACGAGGCCAATTCTCGATGCGTTGTGACCGGCAAGCTTCCAGTAGCTACTCCGATCAAGTTTTCCCGAATTATTGGACTCGGATCCAAAATTTCACCACTTTTTACGATTTTTCGATTCTGGTGATTTTTCCTAGGGGTACCCCTAGGAAAATCCGTAAAAATTCATCAGCTCCCGACGAGGCATTTTCTCGATGCGTTGTGACCGGCAAGCTTCCAGTAGCAACTCCGATCAAGTTTTCCCGAATTATTGGACTCGAATCCAAAATTTCACCACTTTTTACGATTTTTCGATTCTGGTAATTTTCCCTAGGGGTACCCCTAGGGAAATCCGTAAAAATTCGTCAGGTCCCGACGAGGCCAATTCTCGATGCGTTGTGACCGGCAAGCTTCCAGTAGCTACTCCGATCAAGTTTTCCCGAATTATTGGACTCGGATCCAAAATTTCACCACTTTTTACGATTTTTCGATTCTGGTGATTTTCCCTAGGGGTACCCCTGGGGAAATCCGTAAAAATTCGTCAGGTCCCGACGAGGCAAATTCTTGATGCGTTGTGACCGGCAAGCTTCCAGTAGCTACTCCGATCAAGTTTTCCGGAATTATTGGACTCGGATCCAAAATTTCACCACTTTTTACGATTTTTCGATTCTCCCTAGGGGTACCCCTAGGGAAATCCGTAAAAATTCGTCAGGTCCCGATGAGGCCAATTCTCGATGCGTTGTGACCAGCAAGCTTCCAGTAGCTACTCCGATCAAGTTTTCCCGAATTATTGGACTCGGATCCAAAATTTCACCACTTTTTACGATTTTTCTATTCTGGTGATTTTCCCTAGGGGTACCCCTACGGAAATCAGTAAAAATTCGTCAGGTCCCGACGAGGCCAATTCTCGATGCGTTGTGACCGGCAAGCTTCCAGTAGCAACTCCGATCAAGTTTTCCCGAATTAATGGACTCGGATCCAAAATTTCACCACTTTTTACGATTTTTCGATTCTGGTGATTTTCCCTAGGGGTACCCCTAGGAAAATCCGTAAAAATTCGTCAGGTCCCGACGAGGCCAATTCTCGATGCGTTGTGACCGGCAAGCTTCCAGTAGCTACTCCGATCAAGTTTTCCCGAATTATTGGACTCGGATCCAAAATTTCATCACTTTTTACGATTTTTCGATTCTGGTGATTTTCCCTAGGGGTACCCCTAGGAAAATCCGTAAAAATTCGTCAGGTCCCGACGAGGCCAATTCTCGATGCGTTGTGACCGGCAAGCTTCCAGTAGCTACTCCGATCAAGTTTTCCCGAATTATTGGACTCGGATCCAAAATTTCATCACTTTTTACGATTTTTCGATTCTGGTGATTTTCCCTAGGGGTACCCCTAGGAAAATCCGTAAAAATTCATTAGGTCCCGACGAGGCATTTTCTCGATGCGTTGTGACCGGCAAGCTTCCAGTAGCAACTCCGATCAAGTTTTCCCGAATTATTGGACTCGGATCCAAAATTTCACAACTTTTTACGATTTTTCGATTCTGGTAATTTTCCCTAGGGGTACCCCTAGGGAAATCCGTAAAAATTCGTCAGGTCCCGACGAGGCCAATTCTCGATGCGTTGTGACCGGCAAGTTTCCAGTAGCTACTCCGATCAAGTTTTCCCGAATTATTGGACTCGGATCCAAAATTTCACCACTTTTTACGATTTTTCGATTCTGGTGATTTTCCCTAGGGGTACCCCTAGGAAAATCCATAAAAATTCGTCAGGTCCCGACGAGGCCAATTCTCGATGCGTTGTGACCGGCAAGCTTCCAGTAGCTACTCCGATCAAGTTTTCCCGAATTATTGAACTCGGATCCAAAATTTCACCACTTTTTACGATTTTTCGATTCTGGTGATTTTCCCTAGGGGTACCCCTGGGGAAATCAGTAAAAATTCGTCAGGTCCCGACGAGGCAAATTCTTGATGCGTTGTGACCGGCAAGCTTCCAGTAGCTACTCCGATCAAGTTTTCCCGAATTATTGGACTCGGATCCAAAATTTCACCACTTTTTACGATTTTTCGATTCTCCCTAGGGGTACCCCTAGGGAAATCCGTAAAAATTCGTCAGGTCCCGACGAGGCCAATTCTCGATGCGTTGTGACCGGCAAGCTTCCAGTAGCTACTCCGATCAAGTTTTCCCGAATTATTGGACTCGGATCCAAAATTTCACCACTTTTTACGATTTTTCGATTCTGGTGATTTTTCCTAGGGGTACCCCTAGGAAAATCCGTAAAAATTCATCAGCTCCCGACGAGGCATTTTCTCGATGCGTTGTGACCGGCAAGCTTCCAGTAGCAACTCCGATCAAGTTTTCCCGAATTATTGGACTCGAATCCAAAATTTCACCACTTTTTACGATTTTTCGATTCTGGTAATTTTCCCTAGGGGTACCCCTAGGGAAATCCGTAAAAATTCGTCAGGTCCCGACGAGGCCAATTCTCGATGCGTTGTGACCGGCAAGCTTCCAGTAGCTACTCCGATCAAGTTTTCCCGAATTATTGGACTCGGATCCAAAATTTCACCACTTTTTACGATTTTTCGATTCTGGTGATTTTCCCTAGGGGTACCCCTGGGGAAATCCGTAAAAATTCGTCAGGTCCCGACGAGGCAAATTCTTGATGCGTTGTGACCGGCAAGCTTCCAGTAGCTACTCCGATCAAGTTTTCCGGAATTATTGGACTCGGATCCAAAATTTCACCACTTTTTACGATTTTTCGATTCTCCCTAGGGGTACCCCTAGGGAAATCCGTAAAAATTCGTCAGGTCCCGATGAGGCCAATTCTCGATGCGTTGTGACCAGCAAGCTTCCAGTAGCTACTCCGATCAAGTTTTCCCGAATTATTGGACTCGGATCCAAAATTTCACCACTTTTTACGATTTTTCTATTCTGGTGATTTTCCCTAGGGGTACCCCTACGGAAATCAGTAAAAATTCGTCAGGTCCCGACGAGGCCAATTCTCGATGCGTTGTGACCGGCAAGCTTCCAGTAGCAACTCCGATCAAGTTTTCCCGAATTAATGGACTCGGATCCAAAATTTCACCACTTTTTACGATTTTTCGATTCTGGTGATTTTCCCTAGGGGTACCCCTAGGAAAATCCGTAAAAATTCGTCAGGTCCCGACGAGGCCAATTCTCGATGCGTTGTGACCGGCAAGCTTCCAGTAGCTACTCCGATCAAGTTTTCCCGAATTATTGGACTCGGATCCAAAATTTCATCACTTTTTACGATTTTTCGATTCTGGTGATTTTCCCTAGGGGTACCCCTAGGAAAATCCGTAAAAATTCGTCAGGTCCCGACGAGGCCAATTCTCGATGCGTTGTGACCGGCAAGCTTCCAGTAGCTACTCCGATCAAGTTTTCCCGAATTATTGGACTCGGATCCAAAATTTCATCACTTTTTACGATTTTTCGATTCTGGTGATTTTCCCTAGGGGTACCCCTAGGAAAATCCGTAAAAATTCATTAGGTCCCGACGAGGCATTTTCTCGATGCGTTGTGACCGGCAAGCTTCCAGTAGCAACTCCGATCAAGTTTTCCCGAATTATTGGACTCGGATCCAAAATTTCACAACTTTTTACGATTTTTCGATTCTGGTAATTTTCCCTAGGGGTACCCCTAGGGAAATCCGTAAAAATTCGTCAGGTCCCGACGAGGCCAATTCTCGATGCGTTGTGACCGGCAAGTTTCCAGTAGCTACTCCGATCAAGTTTTCCCGAATTATTGGACTCGGATCCAAAATTTCACCACTTTTTACGATTTTTCGATTCTGGTGATTTTCCCTAGGGGTACCCCTAGGAAAATCCGTAAAAATTCGTCAGGTCCCGACGAGGCCAATTCTCGATGCGTTGTGACCGGCAAGCTTCCAGTAGCTACTCCGATCAAGTTTTCCCGAATTATTGAACTCGGATCCAAAATTTCACCACTTTTTACGATTTTTCGATTCTGGTGATTTTCCCTAGGGGTACCCCTGGGGAAATCCGTAAAAATTCGTCAGGTCCCGACGAGGCAAATTCTTGATGCGTTGTGACCGGCAAGCTTCCAGTAGCTACTCCGATCAAGTTTTCCCGAATTATTGGACTCGGATCCAAAATTTCACCACTTTTTACGATTTTTCGATTCTCCCTAGGGGTACCCCTAGGGAAATCCGTAAAAATTCGTCAGGTCCCGACGAGGCCAATTCTCGATGCGTTGTGACCGGCAAGCTTCCAGTAGCTACTCCGATCAAGTTTTCCCGAATTATTGGACTCGGATCCAAAATTTCACCACTTTTTACGATTTTTCGATTCTGGTGATTTTTCCTAGGGGTACCCCTAGGAAAATCCGTAAAAATTCATCAGCTCCCGACGAGGCATTTTCTCGATGCGTTGTGACCGGCAAGCTTCCAGTAGCAACTCCGATCAAGTTTTCCCGAATTATTGGACTCGAATCCAAAATTTCACCACTTTTTACGATTTTTCGATTCTGGTAATTTTCCCTAGGGGTACCCCTAGGGAAATCCGTAAAAATTCGTCAGGTCCCGACGAGGCCAATTCTCGATGCGTTGTGACCGGCAAGCTTCCAGTAGCTACTCCGATCAAGTTTTCCCGAATTATTGGACTCGGATCCAAAATTTCACCACTTTTTACGATTTTTCGATTCTGGTGATTTTCCCTAGGGGTACCCCTGGGGAAATCCGTAAAAATTCGTCAGGTCCCGACGAGGCAAATTTTTGATGCGTTGTGACCGGCAAGCTTCCAGTAGCTACTCCGATCAAGTTTTCCGGAATTATTGGACTCGGATCCAAAATTTCACCACTTTTTACGATTTTTCGATTCTCCCTAGGGGTACCCCTAGGGAAATCCGTAAAAATTCGTCAGGTCCCGACGAGGCCAATTCTCGATGCGTTGTGACCAGCAAGCTTCCAGTAGCTACTCCGATCAAGTTTTCCCGAATTATTGGACTCGGATCCAAAATTTCACCACTTTTTACGATTTTTCTATTCTGGTGATTTTCCCTAGGGGTACCCCTACGGAAATCAGTAAAAATTCGTCAGGTCCCGACGAGGCCAATTCTCGATGCGTTGTGACCGGCAAGCTTCCAGTAGCAACTCCGATCAAGTTTTCCCGAATTAATGGACTCGGATCCAAAATTTCACCACTTTTTACGATTTTTCGATTCTGGTGATTTTCCCTAGGGGTACCCCTAGGAAAATCCGTAAAAATTTGTCAGGTCCCGACGAGGCCAATTCTCGATGCGTTGTGACCGGCAAGCTTCCAGTAGCTACTCCGATCAAGTTTTCCCGAATTATTGGACTCGGATCCAAAATTTCATCACTTTTTACGATTTTTCGATTCTGGTGATTTTCCCTAGGGGTACCCCTAGGAAAATCCGTAAAAATTCATTAGGTCCCGACGAGGCATTTTCTCGATGCGTTGTGACCGGCAAGCTTCCAGTAGCAACTCCGATCAAGTTTTCCCGAATTATTGGACTCGGATCCAAAATTTCACCACTTTTTACGATTTTTCGATTCTGGTAATATTCCCTAGGGGTACCCCTAGGAAAATCCGTAAAAATTCGTCAGGTCCCGACGAGGCCAATTCTCGATGCGTTGTGACCGGCAAGTTTCCAGTAGCTACTCCGATCAAGTTTTCCCGAATTATTGGACTCGGATCCAAAATTTCACCACTTTTTACGATTTTTCGATTCTGGTGATTTTCCCTAGGGGTACCCCTAGGAAAATCCGTAAAAATTCGTCAGGTCCCGACGAGGCCAATTCTCGATGCGTTGTGACCGGCAAGCTTCCAGTAGCTACTCCGATCAAGTTTTCCCGAATTATTGAACTCGGATCCAAAATTTCACCACTTTTTACGATTTTTCGATTCTGGTGATTTTCCCTAGGGGTACCCCTAGGAAAATCCGTAAAAATTCGTCAGGTCCCGACGAGGCCAATTCTCGATGCGTTGTGACCGGCAAGCTTCCAGTAGCTACTCCGATCAAGTTTTCCCGAATTATTGAACTCGGATCCAAAATTTCACCACTTTTTACGATTTTTCGATTCTGGTGATTTTCCCTAGGGGTACCCCTGGGGAAATCCGTAAAAATTCGTCAGGTCCCGACGAGGCAAATTCTTGATGCGTTGTGACCGGCAAGCTTCCAGTAGCTACTCCGATCAAGTTTTCCCGAATTATTGGACTCGGATCCAAAATTTCACCACTTTTTACGATTTTTCGATTCTCCCTAGGGGTACCCCTAGGGAAATCCGTAAAAATTCGTCAGGTCCCGACGAGGCCAATTCTCGATGCGTTGTGACCGGCAAGCTTCCAGTAGCTACTCCGATCAAGTTTTCCCGAATTATTGGACTCGGATCCAAAATTTCACCACTTTTTACGATTTTTCGATTCTGGTGATTTTTCCTAGGGGTACCCCTAGGAAAATCCGTAAAAATTCATCAGCTCCCGACGAGGCATTTTCTCGATGCGTTGTGACCGGCAAGCTTCCAGTAGCAACTCCGATCAAGTTTTCCCGAATTATTGGACTCGAATCCAAAATTTCACCACTTTTTACGATTTTTCGATTCTGGTAATTTTCCCTAGGGGTACCCCTAGGGAAATCCGTAAAAATTCGTCAGGTCCCGACGAGGCCAATTCTCGATGCGTTGTGACCGGCAAGCTTCCAGTAGCTACTCCGATCAAGTTTTCCCGAATTATTGGACTCGGATCCAAAATTTCACCACTTTTTACGATTTTTCGATTCTGGTGATTTTCCCTAGGGGTACCCCTGGGGAAATCCGTAAAAATTCGTCAGGTCCCGACGAGGCAAATTCTTGATGCGTTGTGACCGGCAAGCTTCCAGTAGCTACTCCGATCAAGTTTTCCGGAATTATTGGACTCGGATCCAAAATTTCACCACTTTTTACGATTTTTCGATTCTCCCTAGGGGTACCCCTAGGGAAATCCGTAAAAATTCGTCAGGTCCCGACGAGGCCAATTCTCGATGCGTTGTGACCAGCAAGCTTCCAGTAGCTACTCCGATCAAGTTTTCCCGAATTATTGGACTCGGATCCAAAATTTCACCACTTTTTACGATTTTTCTATTCTGGTGATTTTCCCTAGGGGTACCCCTACGGAAATCAGTAAAAATTCGTCAGGTCCCGACGAGGCCAATTCTCGATGCGTTGTGACCGGCAAGCTTCCAGTAGCAACTCCGATCAAGTTTTCCCGAATTAATGGACTCGGATCCAAAATTTCACCACTTTTTACGATTTTTCGATTCTGGTGATTTTCCCTAGGGGTACCCCTAGGAAAATCCGTAAAAATTTGTCAGGTCCCGACGAGGCCAATTCTCGATGCGTTGTGACCGGCAAGCTTCCAGTAGCTACTCCGATCAAGTTTTCCCGAATTATTGGACTCGGATCCAAAATTTCATCACTTTTTACGATTTTTCGATTCTGGTGATTTTCCCTAGGGGTACCCCTAGGAAAATCCGTAAAAATTCATTAGGTCCCGACGAGGCATTTTCTCGATGCGTTGTGACCGGCAAGCTTCCAGTAGCAACTCCGATCAAGTTTTCCCGAATTATTGGACTCGGATCAAAAATTTCACCACTTTTTACGATTTTTCGATTCTGGTAATATTCCCTAGGGGTACCCCTAGGAAAATCCGTAAAAATTCGTCAGGTCCCGACGAGGCCAATTCTCGATGCGTTGTGACCGGCAAGTTTCCAGTAGCTACTCCGATCAAGTTTTCCCGAATTATTGGACTCGGATCCAAAATTTCACCACTTTTTACGATTTTTCGATTCTGGTGATTTTCCCTAGGGGTACCCCTAGGAAAATCCGTAAAAATTCGTCAGGTCCCGACGAGGCCAATTCTCGATGCGTTGTGACCGGCAAGCTTCCAGTAGCTACTCCGATCAAGTTTTCCCGAATTATTGAACTCGGATCCAAAATTTCACCACTTTTTACGATTTTTCGATTCTGGTGATTTTCCCTAGGGGTACCCCTGGGGAAATCCGTAAAAATTCGTCAGGTCCCGACGAGGCAAATTCTTGATGCGTTGTGACCGGCAAGCTTCCAGTAGCTACTCCGATCAAGTTTTCCCGAATTATTGGACTCGGATCCAAAATTTCACCACTTTTTACGATTTTTCGATTCTCCCTAGGGGTACCCCTAGGGAAATCCGTAAAAATTCGTCAGGTCCCGACGAGGCCAATTCTCGATGCGTTGTCACCGGCAAGCTTCCAGTAGCTACTCCGATCAAGTTTTCCCGAATTATTGGACTCGGATCCAAAATTTCACCACTTTTTACGATTTTTCGATTCTGGTGATTTTTCCTAGGGGTACCCCTAGGAAAATCCGTAAAAATTCATCAGCTCCCGACGAGGCATTTTCTCGATGCGTTGTGACCGGCAAGCTTCCAGTAGCAACTCCGATCAAGTTTTTCCTAATTATTGGACTCGAATCCAAAATTTCACCACTTTTTACGATTTTTCGATTCTGGTAATTTTCCCTAGGGGTACCCCTAGGGAAATCCGTAAAAATTCGTCAGGTCCCGACGAGGCCAATTCTCGATGCGTTGTGACCGGCAAGCTTCCAGTAGCTACTCCGATCAAGTTTTCCCGAATTATTGGACTCGGATCCAAAATTTCACCACTTTTTACGATTTTTCGATTCTGGTGATTTTCCCTAGGGGTACCCCTGGGGAAATCCGTAAAAATTCGTCAGGTCCCGACGAGGCAAATTCTTGATGCGTTGTGACCGGCAAGCTTCCAGTAGCTACTCCGATCAAGTTTTCCGGAATTATTGGACTCGGATCCAAAATTTCACCACTTTTTACGATTTTTCGATTCTCCCTAGGGGTACCCCTAGGGAAATCCGTAAAAATTCGTCAGGTCCCGACGAGGCCAATTCTCGATGCGTTGTGACCAGCAAGCTTCCAGTAGCTACTCCGATCAAGTTTTCCCGAATTATTGGACTCGGATCCAAAATTTCACCACTTTTTACGATTTTTCTATTCTGGTGATTTTCCCTAGGGGTACCCCTACGGAAATCAGTAAAAATTCGTCAGGTCCCGACGAGGCCAATTCTCGATGCGTTGTGACCGGCAAGCTTCCAGTAGCAACTCCGATCAAGTTTTCCCGAATTAATGGACTCGGATCCAAAATTTCACCACTTTTTACGATTTTTCGATTCTGGTGATTTTCCCTAGGGGTACCCCTAGGAAAATCCGTAAAAATTCGTCAGGTCCCGACGAGGCCAATTCTCGATGCGTTGTGACCGGCAAGCTTCCAGTAGCTACTCCGATCAAGTTTTCCCGAATTATTGGACTCGGATCCAAAATTTCATCACTTTTTACGATTTTTCGATTCTGGTGATTTTCCCTAGGGGTACCCCTAGGAAAATCCGTAAAAATTCATTAGGTCCCGACGAGGCATTTTCTCGATGCGTTGTGACCGGCAAGCTTCCAGTAGCAACTCCGATCAAGTTTTCCCGAATTATTGGACTCGGATCCAAAATTTCACCACTTTTTACGATTTTTCGATTCTGGTAATTTTCCCTAGGGGTACCCCTAGGGAAATCCGTAAAAATTCGTCAGGTCCCGACGAGGCCAATTCTCGATGCGTTGTGACCGGCAAGTTTCCAGTAGCTACTCCGATCAAGTTTTCCCGAATTATTGGACTCGGATCCAAAATTTCACCACTTTTTACGATTTTTCGATTCTGGTGATTTTCCCTAGGGGTACCCCTAGGAAAATCCGTAAAAATTCGTCAGGTCCCGACGAGGCCAATTCTCGATGCGTTGTGACCGGCAAGCTTCCAGTAGCTACTCCGATCAAGTTTTCCCGAATTATTGAACTCGGATCCAAAATTTCACCACTTTTTACGATTTTTCGATTCTGGTGATTTTCCCTAGGGGTACCCCTGGGGAAATCCGTAAAAATTCGTCAGGTCCCGACGAGGCAAATTCTTGATGCGTTGTGACCGGCAAGCTTCCAGTAGCTACTCCGATCAAGTTTTCCCGAATTATTGGACTCGGATCCAAAATTTCACCACTTTTTACGATTTTTCGATTCTCCCTAGGGGTACCCCTAGGGAAATCCGTAAAAATTCGTCAGGTCCCGACGAGGCCAATTCTCGATGCGTTGTGACCGGCAAGCTTCCAGTAGCAACTCCGATCAAGTTTTCCCGAATTATTGGACTCGGATCCAAAATTTCACCACTTTTTACGATTTTTCGATTCTCCCTAGGGGTACCCCTAGGGAAATCCGTAAAAATTCGTTAGGTCCTGACGAGGCCAATTCTCGATGCGTTGTGACCGGCAAGCTTCCAGTAGCTACTCCGATCAAGTTTTCCCGAATTATTGGACTCGGATCCAAAATTTCACCACTTTTTACGATTTTTCGAATCTGGTGATTTTCCCTAGGAGTACTCCTAGAAAAATCCGTAAAAATTCATTAGGTCCCGACGAGGCATTTTCTCGATGCGTTGTGACCGCCAAGCTTCCAGTAGCTACTCCGATCAAGTTTTCCTGAATTATTGGACTCGGATCCAAAATTTCACCACTTTTTACGATTTTTCGATTCTCCCTAGGGGTACCCCTAGGGAAATCCGTAAAAATTCGTCAGGTCCCGACGAGGCCAATTCTCGATGCGTTGTGACCGGCAAGCTTCCAGTAGCTACTCCGATCAAGTTTTCCCGAATTATTGGACTCGGATCCAAAATTTCACCACTTTTTACGATTTTTCGATTCTGGTGATTTTCCCTAGGGGTACCCCTAGGGAAATCCGTAAAAATTCGTCAGGTCCCGACGAGGCCAAATCTCGATGCGTTGTGACCGGCAAGCTTCCAGTAGCTACTCCGATCAAGTTTTCCCGAATTATTGGACTCGGATCCAAAATTTCACTACTTTTTACGATTTTTCGATTCTGGTGATTTTCCCTAGGGGTACCCCTAGGAAAATCCGTAAAAATTCATCAGGTCCCGACGAGGCATTTTCTCGATGCGTTGTGACCGGCAAGCTTCCAGTAGCAACTCCGATCAAGTTTTCCCGAATTATTGGACTCGGATCCAAAATTTCACCACTTTTTACGATTTTTCGATTCTGGTGATTTTCCCTAGGGGTACCCCTAGGAAAATCCGTAAAAATTCGTCAGGTCCCGACGAGGCCAATTCTCGATGCGTTATGACCGGCAAGCTTCCAGTAGCTACTCCGATCAAGTTTTCCCGAATTATTTGACTCGGATCCAAAATTTCACCACTTTTTACGATTTTTCGATTCTGGTGATTTTCCCTAGGGGTACCCCTAGGAAAATCCGTAAAAATTCATGAGGTCCCGACGAGGCATTTTCTCGATGCGTTGTGACCGGCAAGCTTCCAGTAGCAACTCCGATCAAGTTTTCCCGAATTATTGGACTCGGATCCAAAATTTCACCACTTTTTACGATTTTTCGATTCTGGTAATTTTCCCTAGGGGTACCCCTAGGGAAATCCGTAAAAATTCGTCAGGTCCCGACGAGGCCAATTCTCGATGCGTTGTGACCGGCAAGTTTCCAGTAGCTACTCCGATCAAGTTTTCCCGAATTATTGGACTCGGATCCAAAATTTCACCACTTTTTACGATTTTTCGATTCTGGTGATTTTCCCTAGGGGTACCCCTAGGAAAATCCGTAAAAATTCGTCAGGTCCCGACGAGGCCAATTCTCGATGCGTTGTGACCGGCAAGCTTCCAGTAGCTACTCCGATCAAGTTTTCCCGAATTATTGAACTCGGATACAAAATTTCACCACTTTTTACGATTTTTCGATTCTGGTGATTTTCCTAGGGGTACCCCTGGGGAAATCCGTAAAAATTCGTCAGGTCCCGACGAGGCAAATTCTTGATGCGTTGTGACCGGCAAGCTTCCAGTAGCTACTCCGATCAAGTTTTCCCGAATTATTGGACTCGGATCCAAAATTTCACCACTTTTTACGATTTTTCGATTCTCCCTAGGGGTACCCCTAGGGAAATCCGTAAAAATTCGTCAGGTCCCGACGAGGCCAATTCTCGATGCGTTGTGACCGGCAAGCTTCCAGTAGCAACTCCGATAAAGTTTTCCCGAATTATTGGACTCGGATCCAAATTTCACCACTTTTTACGATTTTTCGATTCTCCCTAGGGGTACCCCTAGGGAAATCCGTAAAAATTCGTTAGGTCCTGACGAGGCCAATTCTCGATGCGTTGTGACCGGCAAGCTTCCAGTAGCTACTCCGATCAAGTTTTCCTGAATTATTGGACTCGGATCCAAAATTTCACCACTTTTTACGATTTTTCGAATCTGGTGATTTTCCCTAGGAGTACCCCTAGAAAAATCCGTAAAAATTCATTAGGTCCCGACGAGGCATTTTCTCGATGCGTTGTGACCGCCAAGCTTCCAGTAGCTACTCCGATCAAGTTTTCCCGAATTATTGGACTCGGATCCAAAATTTCACCACTTTTTACGATTTTTCGATTCTCCCTGGGGGTACCCCTAGGGAAATCCGTAAAAATTCGTCAGGTCCCGACGAGGCCAATTCTCGATGCGTTGTGACCGGCAAGCTTCCAGTAGCTACTCCGATCAAGTTTTCCCGAATTATTGGACTCGGATCCAAAATTTCACCACTTTTTACGATTTTTCGATTCTGGTGATTTTCCCTAGGGGTACCCCTAGGGAAATCCGTAAAAATTCGTCAGGTCCCGACGAGGCCAAATCTCGATGCGTTGTGACCGGCAAGCTTCCAGTAGCTACTCCGATCAAGTTTTCCCGAATTATTGGACTCGGATCCAAAATTTCACTACTTTTTACGATTTTTCGATTCTGGTGATTTTCCCTAGGGGTACCCCTAGGAAAATCCGTAAAAATTCATCAGGTCCCGACGAGGCATTTTCTCGATGCGTTGTGACCGGCAAGCTTCCAGTAGCAACTCCGATCAAGTTTTCCCGAATTATTGGACTCGGATCAAAAATTTTACCACTTTTTACGATTTTTCGATTCTGGTAATTTTCCCTAGGGGTACCCCTAGGGAAATCCGTAAAAATTCGTCAGGTCCCGACGAGGCCAATTCTCGATGCTTTGTGACCGGCAAGCTTCCAGTAGCTACTCCGATCAAGTTTTCCCGAATTATTTGACTCGGATCCAAAATTTCACCACTTTTTACGATTTTTTGATTCTGGTGATTTTCCCTAGGGGTACCCCTAGGGAAATCCGTAAAAATTCGTCAGGTCCCGACGAGGCCAATTCTCGATGCGTTGCGACCGGCAAGCTTCCAGTAGCTACTCCGATCAAGTTTTCCCGAATTATTGAACTCGGATCAAAAATTTCACCACTTTTTACGATTTTTCGATTCTGGTGATTTTCCCTAGGGGTACCCCTGGGGAAATCCGCAAAAATTCGTCAGGTCCCGACGAGGCAAATTCTTGATGCGTTGTGACCGGCAAGCTTCCAGTAGCTACTCCTATCAAGTTTTCCCGAATTATTGGACTCGGATCCAAAATTTCACCACTTTTTACGATTTTTCGATTCTCCCTAGGGGTATCCCTAGGGAAATCCGTAAAAATTCGTCAGGTCCCGACGAGGCCAATTCTCGATGCGTTGTGACCGGCAAGCTTCCAGTAGCTACTCCGATCAAGTTTTCCCGAATTATTGAACTCGGATCTAAAATTTCACCACTTTTTACGATTTTTCGATTCTGGTGATTTTCCCTAGGGATACCCCTAGGAAAATCCGTAAAAATTCGTCAGGTCCCGACGAGGCCAATTCTCGATGCGTTGTGACCGGCAAGCTTCCAGTAGCTACTCCGATCAAGTTTTCCCGAATTATTTGACTCGGATCCAAAATTTCACCACTTTTTACGATTTTTCGATTCTGGTAATTTTCCCTAGGGGTACCTCTAGGGAAATCTGTAAAAATTCGTCAGGTCCCGACGAGGCCAATTCTCGATGCGTTGTGACCGGCAAGTTTCCAGTAGCTACTCCGATCAAGTTTTCCCGAATTATTGGACTCGGATCCAAAATTTCACCACTTTTTACGATTTTTCGTTTCTGGTGATTTTCCCTAGGGGTACCCCTAGGAAAATCCGTAAAAATTCGTCAGGTCCCGACGAGGCCAATTCTCGATGCGTTGTGACCGGCAAGCTTCCAGTAGCTACTCCGATCAAGTTTTCCCGAATTATTGGACTCGGATCCAAAATTTCACCACTTTTTACGATTTTTTGATTCTGGTGATTTTCCCTAGGGGTACCTCTAGGGAAATCCGTAAAAATTCGTCAGGTCCCGACGAGGCCAATTCTCGATGCGTTGTGACCAGCAAGCTTCCAGTAGCAACTCCGATCAAGTTTTCCCGAATTATTGGACTCGGATCCAAAATTTCACCACTTTTTACGATTTTTCGATTCTCCCTAGGGGTACCCCTAGGGAAATACGTAAAAATTCATCAGGTCCCGACGAGGCCAATTCTCGATGCGTTGTGACCGCCAAGCTTCCAGTAGCAACTCCGATCAAGTTTTCCCGAATTATTGGACTCGGATCCAAAATTTCATCACTTTTTACGATTTTTCGATTCTCCCTAGGGGTACCCCTAGGGAAATCCGTAAAAATTCGTCAGGTCCCGACGAGGCCAATTCTCGATGCGTTGTGACCGGCAAGCTTCCAGTAGATACTCCGATAAAGTTTTCCCGAATTATTGGACTCGGATCCAAAATTTCACCACTTTTTACGATTTTTCGATTCTGGTGATTTTCCCTATGGGTACCCCTAGGGAAATCCGTAAAAATTCGTCAGGTCCCGACGAGGCCAATTCTCGATGCGTTGTGACCGGCAAGCTTCCAGTAGCAACTCCGATCAAGTTTTCCCGAATTATTGGACTCGGATCCAAAATTTCACCACTTTTTACGATTTTTCGATTCTCCCTAGGGGTACCCCTAGGGAAATCCGTAAAAATTCGTCAGGTCCCGACGAGGCCAATTCTCGATGCGTTGTGACCGGCAAGCTTCCAGTAGCTACTCCGATCAAGTTTTCCCGAATTATTGGACTCGGATCCAAAATTTCACCACTTTTTACGATTTTTCGATTCTGGTGATTTTCCCTAGGGGTACCCCTAGGGAAATCCGTAAAAATTCGTCAGGTCCCGACGAGGCCAATTCTCGATGCGTTGTGACCGGCAAGCTTCCAGTAGATACTCCGATAAAGTTTTCCCGAATTATTGGACTCGGATCCAAAATTTCACCACTTTTTACGATTTTTCGATTCTGGTGATTTTCCCTAGGGATACCCCTAGGAAAATCCGTAAAAATTCGTCAGGTCCCGACGAGGCAAATTCTCGATGCGTTGTGACCGGCAAGCTTCCAGTAGCTACTCCGATCAAGTTTTTCCGAATTATTGGACTCGGATCCAAAATTTCACCACTTTTTACGATTTTTCGATTCTGGTAATTTTCCCTAGGGGTACCTCTAGGGAAATCTGTAAAAATTCGTCAGGTCCCGACGAGGCCAATTCTCGATGCGTTGTGACCGGCAAGTTTCCAGTAGCTACTCCGATCAAGTTTTCCCGAATTATTGGACTCGGATCCAAAATTTCACCACTTTTTACGATTTTTCGTTTCTGGTGATTTTCCCTAGGGGTACCCCTAGGAAAATCCGTAAAAATTCGTCAGGTCCCGACGAGGCCAATTCTCGATGCGTTGTGACCGGCAAGCTTCCAGTAGCTACTCCGATCAAGTTTTCCCGAATTATTGGACTCGGATCCAAAATTTCACCACTTTTTACGATTTTTTGATTCTGGTGATTTTCCCTAGGGGTACCTCTAGGGAAATCCGTAAAAATTCGTCAGGTCCCGACGAGGCCAATTCTCGATGCGTTGTGACCAGCAAGCTTCCAGTAGCAACTCCGATCAAGTTTTCCCGAATTATTGGACTCGGATCCAAAATTTCACCACTTTTTACGATTTTTCGATTCTCCCTAGGGGTACCCCTAGGGAAATACGTAAAAATTCATCAGGTCCCGACGAGGCCAATTCTCGATGCGTTGTGACCGGCAAGCTTCCAGTAGCAACTCCGATCAAGTTTTCCCGAATTATTGGACTCGGATCCAAAATTTCATCACTTTTTACGATTTTTCGATTCTCCCTAGGGGTACCCCTAGGGAAATCCGTAAAAATTCGTCAGGTCCCGACGAGGCCAATTCTCGATGCGTTGTGACCGGCAAGCTTCCAGTAGCTACTCCGATCAAGTTTTCCCGAATTATTGGACTCGGATCCAAAATTTCACCACTTTTTACGATTTTTCGATTCTGGTGATTTTCCCTATGGGTACCCCTAGGGAAATCCGTAAAAATTCGTCAGGTCCCGACGAGGCCAATTCTCGATGCGTTGTGACCGGCAAGCTTCCAGTAGCAACTTCGATCAAGTTTTCCCGAATTATTAGACTCGGATCCAAAATTTCACCACTTTTTACGATTTTTCGATTCTCCCTAGGGGTACCCCTAGGGAAATCCGTAAAAATTCGTCAGGTCCCGACGAGGCCAATTCTCGATGCGTTGTGACCGGCAAGCTTCCAGTAGCTACTCCGATCAAGTTTTCCCGAATTATTGGACTCGGATCCAAAATTTCACCACTTTTTACGATTTTTCGATTCTGGTGATTTTCCCTAGGGGTACCCCTAGGGAAATCCGTAAAAATTCGTCAGGTCCCGACGAAGCCAATTCTCGATGCGTTGTGACCGGCAAGCTTCCAGTAGATACTCCGATCAAGTTTTCCCGAATTATTGGACTCGGATCCAAAATTTCACCACTTTTTACGATTTTTCGATTCTGGTGATTTTCCCTAAGGGAAATCCGTAAAAATTCGTCAGGTCCCGACGAGGCAAATTCTTGATGCGTTGTGACCGGCAAGCTTCCAGTAGCTACTCCGATCAAGTTTTCCCGAATTATTGGACTCGGATCCAAAATTTCACCACTTTTTACGATTTTTCGATTCTCCCTAGGGGTACCCCTAGGGAAATCCGTAAAAATTCGTCAGGTCCCGACGAGGCCAATTCTCGATGCGTTGTGACCGGCAAGCTTCCAGTAGCAACTCCGATCAAGTTTTCCCGAATTATTGGACTCGGATCCAAAATTTCACCACTTTTTACGATTTTTCGTTTCTGGTGATTTTCCCTAGGGGTACCCCTAGGGAAATCCGTAAAAATTCGTCAGGTCCCGACGAGGCCAATTCTCGATGCGTTGTGACCGGCAAGCTTCCAGTAGCTACTCCGATCAAGTTTTCCCGAATTATTGAACTCGGATCCAAAATTTCACCACTTTTAACGATTTTTCGATTCTGGTGATTTTCCCTAGGGGTACCCCTGGGGAAATGCGTAAAAATTCGTCAGGTCCCGACGATTCAAATTCTTGATGCGTTGTGACCGGCAAGCTTCCAGTAGCTACTCCGATCAAGTTTTCCCGAATTATTGGACTCGGATCCAAAATTTCAACACTTTTTACGATTTTTCGATTCTCCCTAGGGGTACCCCTAGGGAAATTCGTAAAAATTCGTCAGGTCCCGACGAGGCCAATTCACGATGCGTTGTGACCGGCAAGCTTCCAGTAGCAACTCCGATCAAGTTTTCCCGAATTATTGGACTCGGATCCAAAATTTCACCACTTTTTACGATTTTTCGATTCTCCCTAGGGGTACCCCTAGGGAAATCCGTAAAAATTCGTCAGGTCCCGACGAGGCCAATTCTCGATGCGTTGTGACCGGCAAGCTTCCAGTAGCTACTCCGATGAAGTTTTCCCGAATCATTGGACTCGGATAAAAAATTTCACCACTTTTTACGATTTTTCGATTCTGGTGATTTTCCCTAGGGGTACCCCTAAGGAAATCCGTAAAAAATCGTCAGGTCCCGACGAGGCCAATTCTCGATGCGTTGTGACCGGCAAGCTTCCAGTAGCTACTCCGATCAAGTTTTCCCGAATTATTGGACTCGGATCCAAAATTTCACCACTTTTTACGATTTTTCGATTCTGGTGATTTTCCCTTGGGGTACCCCTAGGAAAATCCGTAAAAATTCGTCAGGTCCCGACGAGGCATTTTCTCGATGCGTTGTGACCGGCAAGCTTCCAGTAGCAACTCCGATCAAGTTTTCCCGAATTATTGGACTCGGATCCAAAATTTCACCACTTTTTACGATTTTTCGATTCTGGTGATTTTCCCTAGGGGTAACCCTAGGGAAATCCGTAAAAATTCGTCAGGTCCCGACGAGGCCAATTCTCGATGCGTTGTGACCGGCAAGCTTCCAGTAGCTACTCCGATCAAGTTTTCCCGAATTATTGGACTCGGATCCAAAATTTCACCACTTTTTACGATTTTTCGATTCTGGTGATTTTCCCTAGGGGTACCCCTAGGGAAATCCGTAAAAATTCGTCAGGTCCCGACGAGGCCAATTCTCGATGCGTTGTGACCGGCAAGCTTCCAGTAGCTACTCCGATCAAGTTTTCCCGAATTATTAGACTCGGATCCAAAATTTCACCACTTTTTACGATTTTTCGATTTTCCCTAGGGGTACCCCTAGGGAAATCCGTAAAAATTCGTCAGGTCTCGACGAGACCAATTCTCGATGCGTTGTGACCGGCAAGCTTCTAGTAGCAACTCCGATCAAGTTTTCCCGAATTATTGGAATCGGATCCAAAATTTTACCACTTTTTACGATTTTTCGATTCTGGTGATTTTCCCTAGGGGTACCCCTAGGAAAATCCGTAAAAATTTGCCAGTTCCCTACGAGGCCAATTCTCGATGCGTTGTGACTGGCAAGCTTCCAGTAGCAACTCCGATCAAGTTTTCCCGAATTATTGGACTCGGATCCAAAATTTCACCGCTTTTTACAATTTTTCGATTTTGGTGATTTTCCCTAGGGCTACCCCTAGGGAAATCCGTAAAAATTCGTCAGGTCCCGACGAGGCATTTTCTCGATACGTTGTGACCGGCAAGCTTCAAGTAGCAACTCCGATCAAGTTTTCCCGAATTATTGGACTCGGATCCAAAATTTCACCACTTTTTACGATTTTTCGATTCTGGTGATTTTTCCTAGGGGTACCCCTAGGGAAATCCGTAAAAATTTGTCAGGTCCCGACGAGGCCAATTCTCGATGCGTTGTGACCGGCAAGCTTCCAGTAGCTTCTTCGATCAAGTTTTCCCGAATTATTGGACTCGGATCCAAAATTTCCCCACTTTTTACGATTTTTCGATTCTGGTGATTTTCCCTAGGGGTACCCCTAGGGAAATCCGTAAAAATTCGCCAGGTCCCTACGAGGCCAATTCTCGATGCGTTGTGACTGGCAAGCTTCCAGTAGCTACTCTGATCAAGTTTTCCTGAATTATTGGACTCAGATCCAAAATTTCACCACTTTTTACGATTTTTCGATTCTCCCTAGGGGTACCCCTAGGGAAATCCGTAAAAATTCGTCAGGTCCCGACGAGGCCAATTCTCGATGCGTTGTGACCGGCAAGCTTCCAGTAGCTACTCCGATCAAGTTTTCCCGAATTATTGGACTCGGATCAAAAATTTCACCACTTTATACGATTTTTGGATTCTGGTGATTTTTCTTAGGGGTACCCCTAGGGAAATCCATAAAAATTCGTCAGGTCCCGACGAGCCAAATTCTCGATGCGTTGTGACCGGCAAGCTTCCAGTAGCTACTCCGATCAAGTTTTCCCGAATTATTGGACCCGGATCAAAAATTTCACCACTTTTTACGATTTTTCGATTCTGGTGATTTTCCCTAGGGGTACCCCTAGGGAAATCCGTAAAAATTCGTCAGGTCCCGATGAGGCCAATTCTCGATGCGTTGTGACCGGCAAGCTTCCAGTAGCTACTCCGATCAAGTTTTTCCGAATTATTGGACTCGGATCCAAAATTTCACTACTTTTTACGATTTTTCGATTTTCCCTAGGGGTACCCCTAGGGAAATCCGTAAAAATTCGTCAGGTCTCGACGAGGCCAATTCTCGATGCGTTGTGACCGGCAAGCTTCGAGTAACTACTCCGATCAAGTTTTCCCGAATTATTGGACTCGGATCCAAAATTTCACCACTTTTTACGATTTTTCGATTCTGGTGATTTTCCCTAGGGGTACCCCTAGGGAAATCCGTAAAAATTCGTCAGGTCCCGATGAGGCCAATTCTTGATGCGATGTGACCGGCAAGCTTCTAGTAGCTACTCCGATCAAGTTTTCCCATATTATTGGACTCGGATCCAAAATTTAACCACTTTTTACTATTTTTCGATTTTCCCTAGGGGTACCCCTAGGGAAATCCGTAAAAATTCGTCAGGTCCCGACGAGACCAATTCTCGATGCGTTGTGACCGGCAAGCTTCCAGTAGCTACTCCGATCAAGTTTTCCCGAATTATTGGACTCGGATACAAAATTTCACCACTTTTTACGATTTTTCGATTCTGGTGATTTTCCCTAGGGGTACCCCTAGGAAAATCCGTAAAAATTCGTCAGGTGCTGACGAGGCAAATTCTCGATGCGTTGTGACCGGCAAATTTTCCAGTAGCAACTCCGATCAAGTTTTGCCGAATTATTCGACACGGATCCAAAATTTCACCACTTTTTACGATTTTTCGATTCTGGTGATTTTCCCTAGGGGTACCCCTAGGAAAATTCGTAAAAATTCGTCAAGTCCCGATGAGGCCAATTCTCGATGCGTTGTGACCGACAAGCTTCCAGTAGCAACTCCGATCAAGTTTTCCCGAATTATTGGACTTGGATCCAAAATTTCACCACTTTTTACGATTTTTCGATTTTCCCTAGGGGTACCCCTGGGGAAATCCGTAAAAATTCGTCAGGTCCCGACGAGGCCAATTCTCGATGCGTTTGACCGGCAAGCTTCCAGTAGCTACTCCGATCAAGTTTTCCCGAATTATTGGACTCGGATCCAAAATTTCACCACTTTTTACGATTTTTCGATTCTGGTGATTTTCCCTAGGGGTACCCCTAGGGAAATCCTTAAAAATTCGTCAGGTCCCGACGAGGCATTTTCTCGATACGTTGTGACCGGCAAGCTTCCAGTAGCTACTCCGATCATGTTTTCCCGAATTATTGGACTCGGATCCAAAATTTCACCACTTTTTACGATTTTTCGATTCTGGTGATTTTCCCTAGGGAAATCCGTAAAAATTCGTCAGGTCCCTACGAGACAAATTCCCTATGCGTTGTGACCGGCAAGCTTCCAGTAGCTACTCCGATCAAGTTTTCCCGAATTATTGGACTCGGATCCAAAATTTCACCACTTTTTACGATTTTTCGATTTTCCATAGGGGTACCCCTAGGGAAATCCGTAAAAATTCGTCAGGTCCCGACGAGGCCAATTCTCGATGCGTTGTGACCGGCAAGCTTCCAGTAGCTACTCCGATCAAGTTTTCCCGAATTATTGGACTCGGATCAAAAATTTCACCACTTTTTACGATTTTTCGATTCTGGTGATTTTCCCTAGGGGTACCCCTATGGAAATCCGTAAAAATTCGTCAGGTCCCGACGAGGCCAATTCTCAATGCGTTGTGACCGGCATGCTTCCAGTAGCTACTCCGATCAAGTTTTCCCGAATTATTGGACTCGGATCCAAAATTTCACCACTTTTTACGATTTTTCGATTCTCCCTAGGGGTACCACTAGGGAAATCCGTAAAAATTCGTCAGGTCCCGACGAGGCCAATTCTCGATGCGTTGTGACCGGCAAGCTTCCAGTAGCTACTCCAATCAAGTTTTCCCGAATTATTGGACTCGGATCCAAAATTTCACCACTTTTTACGATTTTTCGATTCTGGTGATTTTCCCTAGGGGTACCCCTAGGGAAATCCGTAAAAATTCGTCAGGTCCCGATGAGGCCAATTCTTGATGCGATGTGACCGGCAAGCTTCTAGTAGCTACTCCGATCAAGTTTTCCCATATTATTGGACTCGGATCCAAAATTTCACCACTTTTTACTATTTTTCGATTTTCCCTAGGGGTACCCCTAGGGAAATCCGTAAAAATTCGTCAGGTCCCGACGAGGCCAATTCTCGATTCGTTGTGACTGGCAAGATTCCAGTAGCTACTCCGATCATGTTTTCCCGAACTATTGGACTCGGATTCAAAATTTCACCACTTTTTACGATTTTTCGATTCTCGTGATTTTCCCTAGGGGTACCCCTAGGGAAATCCGTAAAAATTCGCGAGGTCTCTACGAGGCCAATTCTCGATGCGTTGTGACTGGCAAGCTTCCAGTACCTACTCCGATCAAGTTTTCCCGAATTATTGGACTCGGATCAAAAATTTTACCACTTTTTACGATTTTTCGATTCTCCCTAGGGGTACCCCTAGGGAAATCCGTAAAAATTCGTCAGGTCCCGACGAGGCCAATTCTCGATGTGTTGTGACCGGCTAGCTTCCAGTAGCTACTCCGATCAAGTTTTCCCGAATTATTGGACTCGGATCCAAAATTTCACCACTTTTTGCGATTTTTCGATTCTGGTGATTTTCCCTAGGGGTACCCCTAGGGAAATCCGTAAAAATTCGTCAGGTCCCGACGAGGCAAATTCTCGATGCGTTGTGACCGGCAAGCTTCCAGTAGCAACTCCGATCAAGTTTTCCCGAATTATTGGACTCGGATCTGAAATTTCACCACTTTTTACGATTTTTCGATTTTCCCTAGGGGTACCCCTAGGAAAATCCGTAAAAATTCGTCAGGTCCCGATGAGGCCAATTCTCGATGCGATGTGACCGGCAAGCTTCCAGTAGCTACTCAGATCAAGTTTTCCCATATTATTGGACTCGGATCCAAAATTTCACCACTTTTTACGATTTTTCGATTCTCCCTAGGGGTACCCCTAGGGAAATCCGTAAAAATTCGTCAGGTCCCGACGAGGACAATTCTCGATGCGTTGTGACCGGCAAGCTTCCAGTAGCTACTCCGATCAAGTTTTCCCGAATTATTGGACTCGGATCCAAAATTTCACCACTTTTTACGATTTTTCGATTCTGGTGATTTTCCCTAGGTGTACCCCTAGGGAAATCCGTAAAAATTCGTCAGGTCCCTACGAGGCCAATTCTAGATGCGTTATGACCGGCAAGCTTCCAGTAGCTACTCCGATCAAGTTTTCCCAAATTATTGGACTCGGATCCAAAATTTCACCACTTTTTACGATTTTTCGATTCTGGTGATTTTCCCTAGGGGTACCCCTAGGGAAATCCGTAAAAATTCGTCAGGTCCCGACGCGGCCAATTCTAGATGCGTTGTGACCGGCAAGCTTCCAGTAGCTACTCCGATCAAGTTTTCCCGAATTATTGGACTCGGATCCAAAATTTCACCACTTTTTACGATTTTTCGATTCTCCCTAGGGGTACCCCTAGGGAAATCCGAAAAAATTCGTCAGGTCCCGACGAGGCCAATTCTCGATGCGTTGTGACCGGCAAGCTTCCAGTAGCTACTCCGATCATGTTTTCCCGAATTATTGGACTCGGATCCAAAATTTCACCACTTTTTACGATTTTTCGATTCTTGTGATTTTCCCTAGGGGTACCCCTAGGGAAATCCGTAAAAATTCGTCAGGTCCCGACGAGGCAAATTCTCGATGCGTTGTGACCGACAAGCTTCCAGTAGCAACTCCGATCAAGTTTTCCCGAATTATTGGACTTGGATCCAAAATTTCACCACTTTTTACGATTTTTTAATTTTCCATAGGGGTACACCTAGGAAAATCCGTAAAAATTCGTCAGGTCCCGACGAGGCCAATTCTCGATGCGTTGTGACCGGCAAGCTTCCAGTAGCTACTCCGATCAATTTTTCCCGAATTATTGGACTCGGATCCAAAATTTTACCACTTTTTACGATTTTTCGATTTTCCCTATGGGCTCCCCTAGGAAAATCCGTAAAAATTCGTCAGGTCCCGATGAGGCCAATTCTCGATGCGATGTGACCGGCAAGCTTCCAGTAGCTACTCCGATCACGTTTTCCCGAATTATTGGACTCGGATCCAAAATTTCACCACTTTTTACGATTTTTCGATTTTCCCTAGGGGTACCCCTAGGAAAATCCGTAAAAATTCGTCAGGTCCCGATGAGGCCAATTCTCGATGCGATGTGACCGGCAAGCTTCCAGTAGCTACTCCGATCAAGTTTTCCCATATTATTGGACTCGGATCCAAAATTTCACCACTTTTTACGATTTTTCGATTCTCCCTAGGGGTACCCCTAGGGAAATCCGTAAAAATTCGTCAGGTCTCGACTAGGACAATTCTCGATGCGTTGTGACCGGCAAGCTTCCAGTAGCTACTCCGATCAAGTTTTCCCGAATTATTGGACTCGGATCCAAAATTTCACCACTTTTTACGATTTTTCGATTCTCCCTAGGGGTACCACTAGGGAAATCCGTAAAAATTCGTCAGGTCCCGACGAGGCCAATTCTCGATGCGTTGTGACCGGCAAGCTTCCAGTAGCTACTCCAATCAAGTTTTCCCGAATTATTGGACTCGGATCCAAAATTTCACCACTTTTTACGATTTTTCGATTCTGGTGATTTTCCCTAGGGGTACCCCTAGGGAAATCCGTAAAAATTCGTCAGGTCCCGATGAGGCCAATTCTTGATGCGATGTGACCGGCAAGCTTCTAGTAGCTACTCCGATCAAGTTTTCCCATATTATTGGACTCGGATCCAAAATTTCACCACTTTTTACTATTTTTCGATTTTCCCTAGGGGTACCCCTAGGGAAATCCGTAAAAATTCGTCAGGTCCCGACGAGGCCAATTCTCGATTCGTTGTGACCGGCAAGATTCCAGTAGCTACTCCGATCATGTTTTCCCGAACTATTGGACTCGGATTCAAAATTTCACCACTTTTTACGATTTTTCGATTCTCGTGATTTTCCCTAGGGGTACCCCTAGGGAAATCCGTAAAAATTCGCGAGGTCTCTACGAGGCCAATTCTCGATGCGTTGTGACTGGCAAGATTCCAGTACCTACTCCGATCAAGTTTTCCCGAATTATTGGACTCGGATCAAAAATTTTACCACTTTTTACGATTTTTCGATTCTCCCTAGGGGTACCCCTAGGGAAATCCGTAAAAATTCGTCAGGTCCCGACGAGGCCAATTCTCGATGTGTTGTGACCGGCTAGCTTCCAGTAGCTACTCCGATCAAGTTTTCCCGAATTATTGGACTCGGATCCAAAATTTCACCACTTTTTGCGATTTTTCGATTCTGGTGATTTTCCCTAGGGGTACCCCTAGGGAAATCCGTAAAAATTCGTCAGGTCCCGACGAGGCAAATTCTCGATGCGTTGTGACCGGCAAGCTTCCAGTAGCAACTCCGATCAAGTTTTCCCGAATTATTGGACTCGGATCTGAAATTTCACCACTTTTTACGATTTTTCGATTTTCCCTAGGGGTACCCCTAGGAAAATCCGTAAAAATTCGTCAGGTCCCGATGAGGCCAATTCTTGATGCGATGTGACCGGCAAGCTTCCAGTAGCTACTCAGATCAAGTTTTCCCATATTATTGGACTCGGATCCAAAATTTCACCACTTTTTACGATTTTTCGATTCTCCCTAGGGGTACCCCTAGGGAAATCCGTAAAAATTCGTCAGGTCCCGACGAGGACAATTCTCGATGCGTTGTGACCGGCAAGCTTCCAGTAGCTACTCCGATCAAGTTTTCCCGAATTATTGGACTCGGATCCAAAATTTCACCACTTTTTACGATTTTTCGATTCTGGTGATTTTCCCTAGGTGTACCCCTAGGGAAATCCGTAAAAATTCGTCAGGTCCCTACGAGGCCAATTCTAGATGCGTTATGACCGGCAAGCTTCCAGTAGCTACTCCGATCAAGTTTTCCCAAATTATTGGACTCGGATCCAAAATTTCACCACTTTTTACGATTTTTCGATTCTGGTGATTTTCCCTAGTACGTAAAAATTCGTCAGGTCCCGACGCGGCCAATTCTAGATGCGTTGTGACCGGCAAGCTTCCAGTAGCTACTCCGATCAAGTTTTCCCGAATTATTGGACTCGGATCCAAAATTTCACCACTTTTTACGATTTTTCGATTCTCCCTAGGGGTACCCCTAGGGAAATCCGAAAAAATTCGTCAGGTCCCGACGAGGCCAATTCTCGATGCGTTGTGACCGGCAAGCTTCCAGTAGCTACTCCGATCATGTTTTCCCGAATTATTGGACTCGGATCCAAAATTTCACCACTTTTTACGATTTTTCGATTCTTGTGATTTTCCCTAGGGGTACCCCTAGGGAAATCCGTAAAAATTCGTCAGGTCCCGACGAGGCAAATTCTCGATGCGTTGTGACCGGCAAGCTTCCAGTAGCAACTCCGATCAAGTTTTCCCGAATTATTGGACTTGGATCCAAAATTTCACCACTTTTTACGATTTTTCAATTTTCCATAGGGGTACACCTAGGAAAATCCGTAAAAATTCGTCAGGTCCCGACGAGGCCAATTCTCGATGCGTTGTGACCGGCAAGCTTCCAGTAGCTACTCCGATCAATTTTTCCCGAATTATTGGACTCGGATCCAAAATTTTACCACTTTTTACGATTTTTCGATTTTCCCTAGGGGCACCCCTAGGAAAATCCGTAAAAATTCGTCAGGTCCCGATGAGGCCAATTCTCGATGCGATGTGACCGGCAAGCTTCCAGTAGCTACTCCGATCACGTTTTCCCGAATTATTGGACTCGGATCCAAAATTTCACCACTTTTTACGATTTTTCGATTTTCCCTAGGGGTACCCCTAGGAAAATCCGTAAAAATTCGTCAGGTCCCGATGAGGCCAATTCTCGATGCGATGTGACCGGCAAGCTTCCAGTAGCTACTCCGATCAAGTTTTCCCATATTATTGGACTCGGATCAAAAATTTCACCACTTTTTACGATTTTTCGATTTTCCATAGGGGTACCCCTAGGGAAATCCGCAAAAATTCGTCAGGTCCCGACGAGGCCAATTCTCGATGCGTTGTGACCGGCAAGCTTCCAGTAGCTACTCCGATCAAGTTTTCCCGAATTATTGGACTCGGATCAAAAATTTCACCACTTTTTACGATTTTTCGATTCTGGTGATTTTCCCTAGGGGTACCCCTATGGAAATCCGTAAAAATTCGTCAGGTCCCGACGAGGCCAATTCTCAATGCGTTGTGACCGGCATGCTTCCAGTAGCTACTCCGATCAAGTTTTCCCGAATTATTGGACTCGGATCCAAAATTTCACCACTTTTTACGATTTTTCGATTCTCCCTAGGGGTACCACTAGGGAAATCCGTAAAAATTCGTCAGGTCCCGACGAGGCCAATTCTCGATGCGTTGTGACCGGCAAGCTTCCAGTAGCTACTCCAATCAAGTTTTCCCGAATTATTGGACTCGGATCCAAAATTTCACCACTTTTTACGATTTTTCGATTCTGGTGATTTTCCCTAGGGGTACCCCTAGGGAAATCCGTAAAAATTCGTCAGGTCCCGATGAGGCCAATTCTTGATGCGATGTGACCGGCAAGCTTCTAGTAGCTACTCCGATCAAGTTTTCCAATATTATTGGACTCGGATCCAAAATTTCACCACTTTTTACTATTTTTCGATTTTCCCTAGGGGTACCCCTAGGGAAATCCGTAAAAATTCGTCAGGTCCCGACGAGGCCAATTCTCGATTCGTTGTGACCGGCAAGATTCCAGTAGCTACTCCGATCATGTTTTCCCGAACTATTGGACTCGGATTCAAAATTTCACCACTTTTTACGATTTTTCGATTCTCGTGATTTTCCCTAGGGGTACCCCTAGGGAAATCCGTAAAAATTCGCGAGGTCTCTACGAGGCCAATTCTCGATGCGTTGTGACTGGCAAGCTTCCAGTACCTACTCCGATCAAGTTTTCCCGAATTATTGGACTCGGATCAAAAATTTTACCACTTTTTACGATTTTTCGATTCTCCCTAGGGGTACCCCTAGGGAAATCCGTAAAAATTCGTCAGGTCCCGACGAGGCCAATTCTCGATGTGTTGTGACCGGCTAGCTTCCAGTAGCTACTCCGATCAAGTTTTCCCGAATTATTGGACTCGGATCCAAAATTTCACCACTTTTTGCGATTTTTCGATTCTGGTGATTTTCCCTAGGGGTACCCCTAGGGAAATCCGTAAAAATTCGTCAGGTCCCGACGAGGCAAATTCTCGATGCGTTGTGACCGGCAAGCTTCCAGTAGCAACTCCGATCAAGTTTTCCCGAATTATTGGACTCGGATCTGAAATTTCACCACTTTTTACGATTTTTCGATTTTCCCTAGGGGTACCCCTAGGAAAATCCGTAAAAATTCGTCAGGTCCCGATGAGGCCAATTCTCGATGCGATGTGACCGGCAAGCTTCCAGTAGCTACTCAGATCAAGTTTTCCCATATTATTGGACTCGGATCCAAAATTTCACCACTTTTTACGATTTTTCGATTCTCCCTAGGGGTACCCCTAGGGAAATCCGTAAAAATTCGTCAGGTCCCGACGAGGACAATTCTCGATGCGTTGTGACCGGCAAGCTTCCAGTAGCTACTCCGATCAAGTTTTCCCGAATTATTGGACTCGGATCCAAAATTTCACCACTTTTTACGATTTTTCGATTCTGGTGATTTTCCCTAGGTGTACCCCTAGGGAAATCCGTAAAAATTCGTCAGGTCCCTACGAGGCCAATTCTAGATGCGTTATGACCGGCAAGCTTCCAGTAGCTACTCCGATCAAGTTTTCCCAAATTATTGGACTCGGATCCAAAATTTCACCACTTTTTACGATTTTTCGATTCTGGTGATTTTCCCTAGGGGTACCCCTAGGGAAATCCGTAAAAATTCGTCAGGTCCCGACGCGGCCAATTCTAGATGCGTTGTGACCGGCAAGCTTCCAGTAGCTACTCCGATCAAGTTTTCCCGAATTATTGGACTCGGATCCAAAATTTCACCACTTTTTACGATTTTTCGATTCTCCCTAGGGGTACCCCTAGGGAAATCCGAAAAAATTCGTCAGGTCCCGACGAGGCCAATTCTCGATGCGTTGTGACCGGCAAGCTTCCAGTAGCTACTCCGATCATGTTTTCCCGAATTATTGGACTCGGATCCAAAATTTCACCACTTTTTACGATTTTTCGATTCTTGTGATTTTCCCTAGGGGTACCCCTAGGGAAATCCGTAAAAATTCGTCAGGTCCCGACGAGGCAAATTCTCGATGCGTTGTGACCGACAAGCTTCCAGTAGCAACTCCGATCAAGTTTTCCCGAATTATTGGACTTGGATCCAAAATTTCACCACTTTTTACGATTTTTTAATTTTCCATAGGGGTACACCTAGGAAAATCCGTAAAAATTCGTCAGGTCCCGACGAAGCCAATTCTCGATGCGTTGTGACCGGCAAGCTTCCAGTAGCTACTCCGATCAATTTTTCCCGAATTATTGGACTCGGATCCAAAATTTTACCACTTTTTACGATTTTTCGATTTTCCCTATGGGCACCCCTAGGAAAATCCGTAAAAATTCGTCAGGTCCCGATGAGGCCAATTCTCGATGCGATGTGACCGGCAAGCTTCCAGTAGCTACTCCGATCACGTTTTCCCGAATTATTGGACTCGGATCCAAAATTTCACCACTTTTTACGATTTTTCGATTTTCCCTAGGGGTACCCCTAGGAAAATCCGTAAAAATTCGTCAGGTCCCGATGAGGCCAATTCTCGATGCGATGTGACCGGCAAGCTTCCAGTAGCTACTCCGATCAAGTTTTCCCATATTATTGGACTCGGATCCAAAATTTCACCACTTTTTACGATTTTTCGATTCTCCCTAGGGGTACCCCTAGGGAAATCCGTAAAAATTCGTCAGGTCTCGACTAGGACAATTCTCGATGCGTTGTGACCGGCAAGCTTCCAGTAGCTACTCCGATCAAGTTTTCCCGAATTATTGGACTTGGATCCAAAATTTCACCACTTTTTACGATTTTTCGATTCTGGTGATTTTCCCTAGGGGTACCCCTAGGGAAATCCGTAAAAATTCGTCAGGTCCCTACGAGGTCAATTCTAGATGCGTTGTGACCGGCAAACTTCCAGTAGCTACTCCGATCAAGTTTTCCAAAATTATTGGACTCGGATCCAAAATTTCACCACTTTTTACGATTTTTCGATTCTGGTGATTTTCCCTAGGGGTACCCCTAGGGAAATCCGTAAAAATTCGTCAGGTCCCGACGCGGCCAATTCTAGATGCGTTGTGACCGGCAAGCTTCCAGTAGCTACTCCGATCACGTTTTTCCGAATTATTGGACTCGGATCCAAAATTTCACCACTTTTTACGATTTTTCGATTTTCCCTAGGGGTACCCCTAGGAAAATCCGTAAAAATTCGTCAGGTCCCGATGAGGCCAATTCTCGATGCGATGTGACCGGGAAGCTTCCAGTAGCTACTCCGATCAAGTTTTCCCATATTATTGGACTCGGATCCAAAATTTCACCACTTTTTACGATTTTTCGATTCTCCCTAGGGGTACCCCTAGGGAAATCCGTAAAAATTCGTCAGGTCTCGACGAGGACAATTCTCGATGCGTTGTGACCGGCAAGCTTCCAGTAGCTACTCCGATCAAGTTTTCCCGAATTATTGGACTCGGATCCAAAATTTCACCACTTTTTACGATTTTTCGATTCTGGTGATTTTCCCTAGGGGTACCCCTAGGGAAATCCGTAAAAATTCGTCAGGTCCCGATGAGGCCAATTCTTGATGCGATGTGACCGGCAAGCTTCTAGTAGCTACTCCGATCAAGTTTTCCCATATTATTGGACTGGGATCCAAAATTTCACCACTTTTTACGATTTTTCGATTTTTCCTAGGGGTACCACTAGGGAAATCCGTAAAAATTCGTCAGGTCCCGACGAGGCCAATTCTCGATGCGTTGTGACCGGCAAGCTTCCAGTAGCTACTCCGATCAAGTTTTCCCGAATTATTGGACTCGGATCCAAAATTTCACTACTTTTTACGATTTTTCAATTTTCCATAGGGGTACCCCTAGGGAAATCCGTAAAAATTCGTCAGGTCCCGACGAGGCCAATTCTCGATGCGTTGTGACAGGCAAGCTTCCAGTAGCTACTCCGATCAAGTTTTCCCGATTTATTGGACTCGGATCCAAAATTTCACCACTTTTTACGATTTTTTGATTCTCCCTAGGGGTACCCCTAGGGAAATCCGTAAAAATTCGTCAGGTCCCGACGAGTCCAATTCTCGATGCGTTGTGACCGGCAAGCTTCTAGTAGCTACTCCGATCAAGTTTTCCCGAATTATTGAACTCGGATCCAAAATTTCACCACTTTTTACGATTTTTCGATTCTGGTGATTTTCCCTAGGGGTACACCTGGGAAAATCCGTAAAAATTCGTCAGGTCCCGACGAGGCAAATTCTTGATGCGTTGTGACCGGCAAGCTTCCAGTAGCTACTCCGATCAAGTTTTCCCGAATTATTGGACTCGGATCCAAAATTTCATCACTTTTTACGATTTTTCGATTCTCCCTAGGGGTACCCCTAGGGAAATCCGTAAAAATTCGTCAGGTCCCGACGAGGCCAATTCTCGATGCGTTGTGACCGGCAAGCTTCCAGTAGCTACTCCGATCAAGTTTTCCCGAATTATTGGACTCGGATCCAAAATTTCACCACTTTTTACGATTTTTCGATTCTCCCTAGGGGTACCCCTAGGGAAATCCGTAAAAATTCGTCAGGTCCCGACGAGGCCAATTCTCGATGCGTTGTGACCGGCAAGCTTCCAGTAGCTACTCCGATCAAGTTTTCCCGAATTATTGAACTCGAATCCAAAATTTCACCACTTTTTACGATTTTTCGTTTCTGGTGATTTTCCCTAGGGGTACCCCTAGGGAAATCCGTAAAAATTCGTCAGGTCCCGACGAGGCCAATTCTCGATGCGTTGTGACCGGCAAGCTTCCAGTAGCTACTCCGATCAAGTTTTCCCGTATTATTGGACTCGGATCCAAAATTTCACCACTTTTTACGATTTTTCGTTTCTGGTGATTTTCCCTAGGGGTACCCCTAGGAAAATCCGTAAAAATTCGTCAGGTCCCGACGAGGCCAATTCTCGATGCGTTGTGACCGGCAAGCTTCCAGTAGCTACTCCGATCAAGTTTTCCCGAATTATTGAACTCGGATTCAAAATTTCACCACTTTTTACGATTTTTCAATTCTGGTGATTTTCCCTAGGGGTACCCCTGGGGAAATCCGTAAAAATTCGTCAGGTCCTGACGAGGCAAATTCTTGATGCGTTGTGACCGGCAAGCTTCCAGTAGCTACTCCGATCAAGTTTTCCCGAATTATTGGACTCGGATCAAAAATTTCACCACTTTTTACGATTTTTCGATTCTCCCTAGGGGTACCCCTAGGGAAATCCGTAAAAATTCGTCAGGTCCCGACGAGGCCAATTCTCGATGCGTTGTGACCGGCAAGCTTCCAGTAGCTACTCCGATCAAGTTTTCCCGTATTATTGGACTCGGATCCAAAATTTCACCACTTTTTATGATTTTTCGTTTCTGGTGATTTTCCCTAGGGGTACCCCTAGGGAAATCCGTAAAAATTCGTCAGGTCCCGACGAGGCCAATTCTCGATGCGTTGTGACAGGCAAGCTTCCAGTAGCTACTCCGATCAAGTTTTCCCGAATTATTGGACTCGGATCCAAAATTTCACCACTTTTTACGATTTTTCGATTCTCCCTAGGGGTACCCCTAGGGAAATCCGTAAAAATTCGTCAGGTCCCGACGAGGCCAATTCTCGATGCGTTGTGACCAGCAAGCTTCTAGTAGCTACTCCGATCAAGTTTTCCCGAATTATTGAACTCGGATCCAAAATTTCACCACTTTTTACGATTTTTCGATTCTGGTGATTTTCCCTAGGGGTACACCTGGGGAAATGCGTAAAAATTCGTCAGGTCCCGACGAGGCAAATTCTTGATGCGTTGTGACCGGCAAGCTTCCAGTAGCTACTCCGATCAAGTTTTCCCGAGTTATTGGACTCGGATCCAAAATTTCACCACTTTTTACGATTTTTTGATTCTCCCTAGGGGTACCCCTAGGGAAATCCGTAAAAATTCGTCAGGTCCCGACGAGGCCAATTCTCGATGCGTTGTGACCGGCAAGCTTCCAGTAGCTACTCCGATCAAGTTTTCCCGTATTATTGGACTCGGATCCAAAATTTCACCACTTTTTACGATTTTTCGTTTCTGGTGATTTTCCCTAGGGGTACCCCTAGGGAAATCCGTAAAAATTCGTCAGGTCCCGACGAGGCCAATTCTCGATGCGTTGTGACAGGCAAGCTTCCAGTAGCTACTCCGATCAAGTTTTCCCGAATTATTGGACTCGGATCCAAAATTTCACCACTTTTTACGATTTTTCGATTCTCCCTAGGGGTACCCCTAGGGAAATCCGTAAAAATTCGTCAGGTCCCGACGAGGCCAATTCTCGATGCGTTGTGACCAGCAAGCTTCTAGTAGCTACTCCGATCAAGTTTTCCCGAATTATTGAACTCGGATCCAAAATTTCACCACTTTTTACGATTTTTCGATTCTGGTGATTTTCCCTAGGGGTACACCTGGGGAAATGCGTAAAAATTCGTCAGGTCCCGACGAGGCAAATTCTTGATGCGTTGTGACCGGCAAGCTTCCAGTAGCTACTCCGATCAAGTTTTCCCGAGTTATTGGACTCGGATCCAAAATTTCACCACTTTTTACGATTTTTCGATTCTCCCTAGGGGTACCCCTAGGGAAATCCGTAAAAATTCGTCAGGTCTCGACGAGGCCAATTCTCTATGCGTTGTGACCGGCAAGCTTCCAGTAGCTACTCCGATCAAGTTTTCCCGTATTAATGGACTCGGATCCAAAATTTCACCACTTTTTACGATTTTTCGTTTCTGGTGATTTTCCCTAGGGGTACCCCCTAGGGAAATCCGTAAAAATTCGTCATGTCCCGACGAGGCCAATTCTCGATGCGTTGTGATAGGCAAGCTTCCAGTAGCTACTCCGATCAAGTTTTCCCGAATTATTGGACTCGGATCCAAAATTTCACCACTTTTTACGATTTTTCGATTCTCCCTAGGGGTACCCCTAGGGAAATCCGTAAAAATTCGTCAGGTCCCGACGAGGCCAATTCTCGATGCGTTGTGACCGGCAAGCTTCCAGTAGCTACTCCGATCAAGTTTTCCCGAATTATTGAACTCGGATCCAAAATTTCACCAATTTTTACGATTTTTCGTTTCTGGTGATTTTCCCTAAGGGTACCCCTAGGGAAATCCGTAAAAATTCGTCAGGTCCCGATGAGGCCAATTGTCGATGCGTTGTGACCGGCAAGCTTCCAGTAGCTACTCCGATCAAGTTTTCCCGTATTATTGGACTCAGATCCAAAATTTCACCACTTTTTACGATTTTTCGTTTCTGGTGATTTTCCCTAGGGGTACCCCTATGGAAATCCGTAAAAATTCGTCAGGTCCCGACGAGGCCAATTCTCGATGCGTTGTGACCGGCAAGCTTCCAGTAGCTACTCCGATCAAGTTTTCCCGAATTATTGAACTCGGATTCAAAATTTCACCACTTTTTACGATTTTTCGATTCTGGTGATTTTCCCTAGGTGTACCCCTGGGGAAATCCGTAAAAATTCGTCAGGTCCCGACGAGGCAAATTCTTGATGCGTTGTGACCGGCAAGCTTCCAGTAGCTACTCCGATCAAGTTTTCCCGAATTATTGGACTCGGATCCAAAATTTCACCACTTTTTACGATTTTTCGAATCTCCCTAGGGCTACCCCTAGGGAAATCCGTAAAAATTCGTCAGGTCCCGACGAGGCCAATTCTCGATGCGTTGTGACCGGCAAGCTTCCAGTAGCTACTCCGATCAAGTTTTCCCGTATTATTGGACTCGGATCCAAAATTTCACCACTTTTTACGATTTTTCGTTTCTGGTGATTTTCCCTAGGGGTACCCCTTGGGAAATCCGTAAAAATTCGTCAGGTCCCGACGAGGCCAATTCTCGATGCGTTGTGACCGACAAGCTTCCAGTAGCTACTCCGATCAAGTTTTCCCGAATTATTGAACTCGGATCCAAAATTTCACCACTTTTTACGATTTTTCGATTCTGGTGATTTTCCCTAGGGGTACCCCTGGGGAAATCCGTAAAAATTCGTCAGGTCCCGACGAGGCAAATTCTTGATGCGTTGTGACCGGCAAGCTTCCAGTAGCTACTCCGATCAAGTTTTCCCGAATTATTGGACTCGGATCCAAAATTTCACCACTTTTTACGATTTCTCGATTCTGGTGATTTTCCCTAGGGGTACCCCTAGGAAAATCCGTAAAAATTCGTCAGGTCCCGACGAGGCCAATTCTCGATGCGTTGTGACCGGCAAGCTTCCAGTAGCTACTCCGATCAAGTTTTCCCGTATTATTGGACTCGGATCCAAAATTTCACCACTTTTTACGATTTTTCGTTTCTGGTGATTTTCCCTAGGGGTACCCCTAGGGAAATCCGTAAAAATTCGTCAGGTCCCGACGAGGTCAATTCTCGATGCGTTGTGACCGGCAAGCTTCCAGTAGCTACTCCGATCAAGTTTTCCCGAATTATTGAACTCGGATCCAAAATTTCACCACTTTTTACGATTTTTCGATTCTGGTGATTTTCCCTGGGGGTACCCCTAGGGAAATCCGTAAAAATTCGTCAGGTCCCGACGAGGCAAATTCTTAATGCGTTGTGACCGGAAAGCTTCCAGTAGCTACTCCGATCAAGTTTTCCCGAATTATTGGACTCGGATCCAAAATTTCACCACTTTTTACGATTTTTCGATTCTCCCTAGGGGTACCCCTAGGGAAATCCGTAAAAATTCGTCAGGTCCCGACGAGGCCAATTCTCGATGCGTTGTGACCGGCAAGCTTCCAGTAGCTACTCCGATCAAGTTTTCCCGAATTATTGAACACGGATCCAAAATTTCACCACTTTTTACGATTTTTCGTTTTGGTGATTTTCCCTAGGGGTACCCCTAGGGAAATCCGTAAAAATTCGTCAGGTCCCGACGAGGCCAATTCTCGATGCGTTGTGACCGGCAAGCTTCCAGTAGCTACTCCGATCAAGTTTTCCCGTATTATTGGACTCGGATCCAAAATTTCACCACTTTTTACGATTTTTCGTTTCTGGTGATTTTCCCTAGGGGTACCCCTAGGGAAATCCGTAAAAATTCGTCAGGTCCCGACGAGGACAATTCTCGATGCGTTGTGACCGACAAGCTTCCAGTAGCTACTCCGATCAAGTTTTCCCGAATTATTGAACTCGGATCCAAAATTTCACCACTTTTTACGATTTTTCGATTCTGGTGATTTTCCCTAGGGGTACCCCTGGGGAAATCCGTAAAAATTCGTCAGGTCCCGACGAGGCAAATTCTTGATGCGTTGTGACCGGCAAGCTTCCAGTAGCTACTCTGATCAAGTTTTCCCGAATTATTGGACTCGGATCCAAAATTTCACCACTTTTTACGATTTTTCGATTCTCCCTAGGGGTACCCCTAGGGAAATCCGTAAAAATTCGTCAGGTCCCGACGAGGCCAATTCTCGATGCGTTGTGACCGGCAAGCTTCCAGTAGCTACTCCGATCAAGTTTTCCCGTATTATTGGACTCGGATCCAAAATTTCACCACTTTTTACGATTTTTCGTTTCTGGTGATTTTCCCTAGGGGTACCCCTTGGGAAATCCGTAAAAATTCGTCAGGTCCCGACGAGGCCAATTCTCGATGCGTTGTGACCGACAAGCTTCCAGTAGCTACTCCGATCAAGTTTTCCCGAATTATTGAACTCGGATCCAAAATTTCACCACTTTTTACGATTTTTCGATTCTGGTGATTTTCCCTAGGGGTATCCCTGGGGAAATCCGTAAAAATTCGTCAGGTCCCGACGAGGCAAATTCTTGATGCGTTGTGACCGGCAAGCTTCCAGTAGCTACTCCGATCAAGTTTTCCCGAATTATTGGACTCGGATCCAAAATTTCACCACTTTTTACGATTTCTCGATTCTGGTGATTTTCCCTAGGGGTACCCCTAGGGAAATCCGTAAAAATTCGTCAGGTCCCGACGAGGCCAATTCTCGATGCGTTGTGACCGGCAAGCTTCCAGTAGCTACTCCGATCAAGTTTTCCCGTATTATTGGACTCGGATCCAAAATTTCACCACTTTTTACGATTTTTCGTTTCTGGTGATTTTCCCTAGGGGTACCCCTAGGGAAATCCGTAAAAATTCGTCAGGTCCCGACGAGGTCAATTCTCGATGCGTTGTGACCGGCAAGCTTCCAGTAGCTACTCCGATCAAGTTTTCCCGAATTATTGAACTCGGATCCAAAATTTCACCACTTTTTACGATTTTTCGATTCTGGTGATTTTCCCTGGGGGTACCCCTAGGGAAATCCGTAAAAATTCGTCAGGTCCCGACGAGGCAAATTCTTAATGCGTTGTGACCGGAAAGCTTCCAGTAGCTACTCCGATCAAGTTTTCCCGAATTATTGGACTCGGATCCAAAATTTCACCACTTTTTACGATTTTTCGATTCTCCCTAGGGGTACCCCTAGGGAAATCCGTAAAAATTCGTCAGGTCCCGACGAGGCCAATTCTCGATGCGTTGTGACCGGCAAGCTTCCAGTAGCTACTCCGATCAAGTTTTCCCGAATTATTGAACACGGATCCAAAATTTCACCACTTTTTACGATTTTTCGTTTTGGTGATTTTCCCTAGGGGTACCCCTAGGGAAATCCGTAAAAATTCGTCAGGTCCCGACGAGGCCAATTCTCGATGCGTTGTGACCGGCAAGCTTCCAGTAGCTACTCCGATCAAGTTTTCCCGTATTATTGGACTCGGATCCAAAATTTCACCACTTTTTACGATTTTTCGTTTCTGGTGATTTTCCCTAGGGGTACCCCTAGGGAAATCCGTAAAAATTCGTCAGGTCCCGACGAGGACAATTCTCGATGCGTTGTGACCGACAAGCTTCCAGTAGCTACTCCGATCAAGTTTTCCCGAATTATTGAACTCGGATCCAAAATTTCACCACTTTTTACGATTTTTCGATTCTGGTGATTTTCCCTAGGGGTACCCCTGGGGAAATCCGTAAAAATTCGTCAGGTCCCGACGAGGCAAATTCTTGATGCGTTGTGACCGGCAAGCTTCCAGTAGCTACTCTGATCAAGTTTTCCCGAATTATTGGACTCGGATCCAAAATTTCACCACTTTTTACGATTTCTCGATTCTGGTGATTTTTCCTAGGGGTACCCCTAGGAAAATCCGTAAAAATTCGTCAGGTCCCGACGAGGTCAATTCTCGATGCGTTGTGACCGGCAAGCTTCCAGTAGCTACTCCGATCAAGTTTTCCCGAATTATTGAACTCGGATCCAAAATTTCACCACTTTTTACGATTTTTCGATTCTGGTGATTTTCCCTAGGGGTACCCCTAGGGAAATCCGTAAAAATTCGTCAGGTCCCGACGAGGCAAATTCTTGATGCGTTGTGACCGGCAAGCTTCCAGTAGCTACTCCGATCAAGTTTTCCCGAATTATTGGACTCGGATCCAAAATTTCACCACTTTTTACGATTTTTCGATTCTCCCTAGGAAAATTCATAAAAATTCGTCAGGTCCCGACGAGGCCAATTCTCGATGCGTTGTGACCGGCAAGCTTCCAGTAGCTACTCCGATCAAGTTTTCCCGAATTATTGGACTCGGATCCAAAATTTCACCTCTTTTTACGATTTTTCGATTCTGGTGATTTTCCCTAGGGGTACCCCTAGGAAAATCCGTAAAAATTCGTCAGGTCCCGACGATTCATTTTCTCGATGCGTTGTGACCGGCAAGCTTCCAGTAGCAACTCCGATCAAGTTTTCCCGAATTATTGGACTTGGATCCAAAATTTCACCATTTTTTACGATTATTCGATTCTGGTAATTTTTCCTAGGGGTACCTCTCGGGAAATCCGTAAAAATTCGTCAGGTCCCGATGAGGCCAATTCTCGATGCGTTGTGACCGGCAAGCTTCCAGTAGCTACTCCGATCAAGTTTTCCCGAATTATTGGACTCGGATCCAAAATTTCACCACTTTTTACGATTTTTCGATTCTCCCTAGGGGTACCCCTAGGAAAATCCGTAAAAATTCGTCAGGTCCCGACGAGGCCAATTCTCGATGCGTTGTGACCGGCAAGCTTCCAGTTGCTACTCCGATCAAGTTTTCCCGAATTATTGAACTCGGATCCAAAATTTCACCACTTTTTACGATTTTTCGATTCTGGTGATTTTCCCTAGGGGTACCCCTAGGGAAATCCGTAAAAATTCGTCAGGTCTCGACGAGGCAAATTCTTGATGCTTTGTGACCGGCAAGCTTCCAGTAGCTACTCCGATCAAGTTTTCCCGAATTATTGGACTCGGATCCAAAATTTCACCACTTTTTACGATTTTTCGATTCTGGTAATTTTCCCTAGGGGTACCCCTAGGGAAATCCGTAAAAATTCGTCAGGTCCTGACGAGGCAAATTCTCGATGCGTTGTGACCGGCAAGCTTCCAGTAGCTACTCCGATCAAGTTTTCCCTAATTATTGGACTCGGATCAAAAATTCCACCACTTTTTACGATTTTTCGATTCTGGTGATTTTCACTAGGGGTACCCCTAGGGAAATCCGTAAAAATTCGTCAGGTCCCGACGAGGCCAATTCTCGATGCGTTGTGACCGGCAAGCTTCCAGTAGCTACTCCGATCAAGTTTTCCCGAATTATTGAACTCGGATCCAAAATTTCACCACTTTTTACGATTTTTCGATTCTGGTGATTTTCCCAAGGGGTACCCCTGTGAAAATCCGTAAAAATTCGTCAGGTCCCGACGAGGCAAATTCTTGATGCGTTGTGACCGGCAAGCTTCCAGTAGCTACTCCGATCAAGTTTTCCCGAATTATTGGACTCGGATCCAAAATTTCACCACTTTTTACGATTTTTCGATTCTCCCTAGGGGTACCCCTAGGGAAATCCGTAAAAATTCGTCAGGTCCCGACGAGGCCAATTCTCGATGCGTTGTGACCGGCAAGCTTCCAGTAGCTACTCCGATCAAGTTTTCCCGAATTATTGAACACGGATCCAAAATTTCACCACTTTTTACGATTTTTCGTTTCTGGTGATTTTCCCTAGGGGTACCCCTAGGGAAATCGGTAAAAATTCGTCAGGTCCCGACGAGGCCAATTCTCGATGCGTTGTGACCGGCAAGCTTCCAGTAGCTACTCCGATCAAGTTTTCCCGTATTATTGGACTCGGATCCAAAATTTCACCACTTTTTACGATTTTTCGTTTCTGGTGATTTTCCCTAGGGGTACCCCTAAGGAAATCCGTAAAAATTCGTCAGGTCCCGACGAGGCCAATTCTCGATGCGTTGTGACCGGCAAGCTTCCAGTAGCTACTCCGATCAAGTTTTCCCGTATTATTGGACTCGGATCCAAAATTTCACCACTTTTTACGATTTTTCGTTTCTGGTGATTTTCCCTAGGGGTACCCCTAGGGAAATCCGTAAAAATTTGTCAGGTCTCGACGAGGTCAATTCTCGATGCGTTGTGACCGGCAAGCTTCCAGTAGCTACTCCGATCAAGTTTTCCCGAATTATTGAACTCGGATCCAAAATTTCACCACTTTTTACGATTTTTCGATTCTGGTGATTTTCCCTAGGGGTACCCCTAGGGAAATCCGTAAAAATTCGTCAGGTCCCGACGAGGCAAATTCTTGATACGTTGTGACCGGCAAGCTTCCAGTAGCTACTCCGATCAAGTTTTCCCGAATTATTGGACTCGGATCAAAAATTTCACCACTTTTTACGATTTTTCGATTCTCCCTAGGAAAATTCATAAAAATTCGTCAGGTCCCGACGAGGCCAATTCTCGATGCGTTGTGACCGGCAAGCTTCCAGTAGCTACTCCGATCAAGTTTTCCCGAATTATTGGACTCGGATCCAAAATTTCACCACTTTTTACGATTTTTCGATTCTGGTGATTTTCCCTAGGGGTACCCCTAGGAAAATCCGTAAAAATTCGTCAGGTCCCGACGATGCATTTTCTCGATGCGTTGTGACCGGCAAGCTTCCAGTAGCAACTCCGATCAAGTTTTCCCGAATTATTGGACTCGGATCCAAAATTTCACCATTTTTTACGATTTTTCGATTCTGGTAATTTTTCCTAGGGGTACCCCTGGGGAAATCCGTAAAAATTCGTCAGGTCCCGATGAGGCCAATTCTCGATGCGTTGTGACCGGCAAGCTTCCAGTAGCTACTCCGATCAAGTTTTCCCGAATTATTGGACTCGGATCCAAAATTTCACCACTTTTTACGATTTTTCGATTCTCCCTAGGGGTACCCCTAGGGAAATCCGTAAAAATTCGTCAGGTCCCGACGAGTCCAATTCTCGATGCGTTGTGACCGGCAAGCTTCCAGTAGCTACTCCGATCAAGTTTTCCCGTATTATTGGACTCGGATCCAAAATTTCACCACTTTTTACGATTTTTCGTTTCTGGCGATTTTTCCTATGGGTACCCCTAGGGAAATCCGTAAAAATTCGTCAGGTCCCGACGAGGTCAATTCTCGATGCGTTGTGACCGGCAAGCTTCCAGTAGCTACTCCGATCAAGTTTTCCCGAATTATTGAACTCGGATCCAAAATTTCACCACTTTTTACGATTTTTCGATTCTGGTGATTTTCCCTAGGGGTACCCCTAGGGAAATCCGTAAAAATTCGTCAGGTCCCGACGAGGCAAATTCTTGATGCGTTGTGACCGGCAAACTTCCAGTAGCTACTCCGATCAAGTTTTCCCGAATTATTGGACTCGGATCCAAAATTTCACCACTTTTTACGATTTTTCGATTCTCCCTAGGGGTACCCCTAGGGAAATCCGTAAAAATTCGTCAGGTCCCGACGAGGCCAATTCTCGATGCGTTGTGACCGGCAAGCTTCCAGTAGCTACTCCGATCAAGTTTTCCCGAATTATTGAACACGGATCCAAAATTTCACCACTTTTTACGATTTTTCGTTTCTGGTGATTTTCCCTAGGGGTACCCCTAGGGAAATCCGTAAAAATTCGTCAGGTCCCGACGAGGCCAATTCTCGATGCGTTGTGACCGGCAAGCTTCCAGTAGCTACTCCGATCAAGTTTTCCCGTATTATTGGACTCGGATCCAAAATTTCACAACTTTTTACGATTTTTCGTTTCTGGTGATTTTCCCTAGGGGTACCCCTAGGGAAATCCGTAAAAATTCGTCAGGTCCCGACGAGGCCAATTCTCGATGCGTTGTGACCGACAAGCTTCCAGTAGCTACTCCGATCAAGTTTTCCCGAATTATTGAACTCGGATCCAAAATTTCACCACTTTTTACGATTTTTCGATTCTGGTGATTTTCCCTAGGGGTACCCCTGGGGAAATCCGTAAAAATTCGTCAGGTCCCGACGAGGCAAATTCTTGATGCGTTGTGACCGGCAAGCTTCCAGTAGCTACTCCGATCAAGTTTTCCCGAATTATTGGACTCGGATCCAAAATTTCACCACTTTTTACGATTTCTCGATTCTGGTGATTTTCCCTAGGGGTACCCCTAGGGAAATCCGTAAAAATTCGTCAGGTCCCGACGAGGCCAATTCTCGATGCGTTATGACCGGCAAGCTTCCAGTAGCTACTCCGATCAAGTTTTCCCGTATTATTGGACTCGGATCCAAAATTTCACCACTTTTTACGATTTTTCGTTTCTGGAGATTTTCCCTAGGGGTACCCCGAGGGAAATCCGTAAAAATTCGTCAGGTCCCGACGAGGTCAATTCTCGATGCGTTGTGACCGGCAAGCTTCCAGTAGCTACTCCGATCAAGTTTTCCCGAATTATTGAACTCGGATCCAAAATTTCACCACTTTTTACGATTTTTCGATTCTGGTGATTTTCCCTAGGGGTACCCCTAGGGAAATCCATAAATATTCGTCAGGTCCCGACGAGGCAAATTCTTGATGCGTTGTGACCGGCAAGCTTCCAGTAGCTACTCCGATCAAGTTTTCCCGAATTATTGGACTCGGATCCAAAATTTCACCACTTTTTACGATTTTTCGATTCTCCCTAGGAAAATTCATAAAAATTCGTCAGGTCCCGACGAGGCCAATTCTCGATGCGTTGTGACCGGCAAGCTTCCAGTAGCTACTCCGATCAAGTTTTCCCGAATTATTGGACTCGGATCCAAAATTTCACCTCTTTTTACGATTTTTCGATTCTGGTGATTTTCCCTAGGGGTACCCCTAGGAAAATCCGTAAAAATTCGTCAGGTCCCGACGATGCATTTTCTCGATGCGTTGTGACCGGCAAGCTTCCAGTAGCAACTCCGATCAAGTTTTCCCGAATTATTGGACTCGGATCCAAAATTTCACCATTTTTTACGATTTTTCGATTCTGGTAATTTTTCCTAGGGGTACCTCTCGGGAAATCCGTAAAAATTCGTCAGGTCCCGATGAGGCCAATTCTCGATGCGTTGTGACCGGCAAGTTTCCAGTAGCTACTCCGATCAAGTTTTCCCGAATTATTGGACTCGGATCCAAAATTTCACCACTTTTTACGATTTTTCGATTCTCCCTAGGGGTACCCCTAGGAAAATCCGTAAAAATTCGTCAGGTCCCGACGAGGCCAATTCTCGATGCGTTGTGACCGGCAAGCTTCCAGTTGCTACTCCGATCAAGTTTTCCCGAATTATTGAACTCGGATCCAAAATTTCACCACTTTTTACGATTTTTCGATTCTGGTGATTTTCCCTAGGGGTACCCCTAGGGAAATCCGTAAAAATTCGTCAGGTCTCGACGAGGCAAATTCTTGATGGTTTATGACCGGCAAGCTTCCAGTAGCTACTCCGATCAAGTTTTCCCGAATTATTGGACTCGGATCCAAAATTTCACCACTTTTTACGATTTTTCGATTCTGGTAATTTTCCCTAGGGGTACCCCTAGGAAAATCCGTAAAAATTCGTCAGGTCCTGACGAGGCCAATTCTCGATGCGTTGTGACCGGCAAGCTTCCAGTAGCTACTCCGATCAACTTTTCCCTAATTATTGGACTCGGATCAAAAATTTCACCACTTTTTACGATTTTTCGATTCTGGTGATTTTCACTAGGGGTACCCCTAGGGAAATCCGTAAAAATTCGTCAGGTCCCGACGAGGCCAATTCTCGATGCGTTGTGACCGGCAAGCTTTCAGTAGCTACTCCGATCAAGTTTTCCCGAATTATTGAACTCGGATCCAAAATTTCACCACTTTTTACGATTTTTCGATTCTGGTGATTTTCCCTAGGGGTACCCCTGTGAAAATCCGTAAAAATTCGTCAGGTCCCGACGAGGCAAATTCTTGATGCGTTGTGACCGGCAAGCTTCCAGTAGCTACTCCGATCAAGTTTTACCGAATTATTGGACTCGGATCCAAAATTTCACCACTTTTTACGATTTTTCGAATCTCCCTAGGGGTACCCCTAGGGAAATCCGTAAAAATTCGTCAGGTCCCGACGTGGCCAATTCTCGATGCGTTGTGACCGGCAAGCTTCCAGTAGCTACTCCGATCAAGTTTTCCCGAATTATTGAACTCGGATCCAAAATTTCACCACTTTTTACGATTTTTCGATTCTGGTGATTTTCCCTAGGGGTACCCCTAGGGAAATCCGTAAAAATTCGTCAGGTCCCGACGAGGCAAATTCTTGATGCGTTGTGACCGGCAAGCTTCCAGTAGCTACTCCGATCAAGTTTTCCCGAATTATTGGACTCGGATCCAAAATTTCACCACTTTTTACGATTTTTCGATTCTCCCTAGGAAAATTCATAAAAATTCGTCAGGTCCCGACGAGGCCAATTCTCGATGCGTTGTGACCGGCAAGCTTCCAGTAGCTACTCCGATCAAGTTTTCCCGAATTATTGGACTCGGATCCAAAATTTCACCACTTTTTACGATTTTTCGATTCTCCCTAGGGGTACCCCTAGGGAAATCCGTAAAAATTCGTCAGGTCCCGACGAGGCCAATTCTCGATGCGTTGTGACCGGCAAGCTTCCAGTAGCTACTCCGATCAAGTTTTCCCGTATTATTGGACTCGGATCCAAAATTTCACCACTTTTTACGATTTTTCGTTTCTGGTGATTTTCCCTAGGGGTACCCCTAGGGAAATCCGTAAAAAATCGTCAGGTCCCGACGAGGCCAATTCTCGATGCGTTGTGACCGGCAAGCTTCCAGTAGCTACTCCGATCAAGTTTTCCCGAATTATTGAACTCGGATCCAAAATTTCACCACTTTTTACGATTTTTCGATTCTGGTGATTTTCCCTAGGGGTACACCTGGTGAAATCCGTAAAAATTCGTCAGGTCCCGACGAGGCAAATTCTTGATGCGTTGTGACTGGCAAGCTTCCAGTAGCTACTCCGATCAAGTTTTCCCGAATTATTGGACTCGGATCCAAAATTTCATCACTTTTTACGATTTTTCGATTCTCCCTAGGGGTACCCCTAGGGAAATCCGTAAAAATTCGTCAGGTCCCGACGAGGCCAATTCTCGATGCGTTGTGACCGGCAAGCTTCCAGTAGCTACTCCGATCAAGTTTTCCCGAATTATTGGACTCGGATCCAAAATTTCACCACTTTTTACGATTTTTCGATTCTGGTGATTTTTCCTAGGGGTACCCCTAGGGAAATCCGTAAAAATTCGTCAGGTCCCGACGAGGCCAATTCTCGATGCGTTGTGACCGGCAAGCTTCCAGTAGCATCTCCGATCAAGTTTTCCCGAATTATTGGACTCGGATCCAAAATTTCACCACTTTTTACGATTTTTCGATTCTCCCTAGGGATACCCCTAGGGAAATCCGTAAAAATTCGTCAGGTCCCGACGAGACCAATTCTCGATGCGTTGTGACCGGCAAGCTTCCAGTAGCTACTCCGATCAAGTTTTCCCGTATTATTGGACTCGGATCCAAAATTTCACCACTTTTTACGATTTTTCGATTCTGGTGATTTTCCCTAGGGGTACCCATAGGGAAATCCGTAAAAATTCGTCAGGTCCCGACGAGGCAAATTCTTGATGCGTTGTGACCGGCAAGCTTCCAGTAGCTACTCCGATCAAGTTTTCCCGAATTATTGGACTCGGATACAAAACTTCACCACTTTTTACGATTTTTCGATTCTCCCTAGGGGTACCCTAGGGAAATCCGTAAAAATTCGTCAGGTCCCGACGAGGCCAATTCTCGATGCGTTGTGACCAGCAAGCTTCCAGTAGCAACTCCGATCAAGTTTTCCCAAATTATTGGACTCGGATCCAAAATTTCACCACTTTTTATGATTTTTCGTTTCTGGTGATTTTCCCTAGGGGTACCCCTAGGGAAATCCGTAAAAATTCGTCAGGTCCCGACGAGGCCAATTCTCGATGCGTTGTGACCGGCAAGCTTCCAGTAGCTACTCCGATCAAGTTTTACCGAATTATTGAACTCGGATCCAAAATTTCACCACTTTTTACGATTTTTCGTTTCTGGTGATTTTCCCAAGGGGTACCCCTAGGGAAATCCGTAAAAATTCGTCAGGTCCCGACGAGGTCAATTCTCGATGCGTTGTGACCGGCAAGCTTCCAGTAGCAACTCCGATCAAGTTTTCCCGAATTATTGGACTCGGATCCAAAATTTCACCACTTTTTATGATTTTTCGTTTCTGGTGATTTTCCCTAGGGGTACCCCTAGGGAAATCCGTAAAAAATCGTCAGGTCCCGACGAGGCCAATTCTCGATGCGTTGTGACCGGCAAGCTTCCAGTAGCTACTCCGATCAAGTTTTCCCGAATTATTGGACTCGGATCCAAAATTTCACCACTTTTTACGATTTTCCGATTCTGGTGATTTTCCCTAGGGGTACCCCTAGGGAAATCCGTAAAAATTCGTCAGGTCCCGACGAGGCCAATTCTCGATGCGTTGTGACCGGCAAGCTTCCAGTAGCATCTCCGATCAAGTTTTTCCGAATTATTGGACTCGGATCCAAAATTTCACCACTTTTTACGATTTTTCGATTCTCCCTAGGGATACCCCTAGGGAAATCCGTAAAAATTCGTCAGGTCCCGACGAGACCAATTCTCGATGCGTTGTGACCGGCAAGCTTCCAGTAGCTACTCCGATGAATTTTTCCCGAATTATTGGACTCAGATCAAAAATTTCACCACTTTTTACGATTTTTCGATTCTGGTGATTTTCCCTAGGGGTACCTATAGGGAAATCCGTAAAAATTCGTCAGGTCCCGACGAGGCAAATTCTTGATGCGTTGTGACCGGCAAGCTTCCAGTAGCTACTCCGATCAAGTTTTCCCGAATTATTGGACTCGGATACAAAACTTCACCACTTTTTACGATTTTTCGATTCTCCCTAGGGGTACCCTAGGGAAATCCGTAAAAATTCGTCAGGTCCCGACGAGGCCAATTCTCGATGCGTTGTGACCAGCAAGCTTCCAGTAGCAACTCCGATCAAGTTTTCCCAAATTATTGGACTCGGATCCAAAATTTCACCACTTTTTATGATTTTTCGTTTCTGGTGATTTTCCCTAGGGGTACCCCTAGGGAAATCCGTAAAAATTCGTCAGGTCCCGACGAGGCCAATTCTCGATGCGTTGTGACCGGCAAGCTTCCAGTAGCTACTCCGATCAAGTTTTACCGAATTATTGAACTCGGATCCAAAATTTCACCACTTTTTACGATTTTTCGTTTCTGGTGATTTTCCCTAGGGGTACCCCTAGGGAAATCCGTAAAAATTCGTCAGGTCCCGACGAGGTCAATTCTCGATACGTTGTGACCGGCAAGCTTCCAGTAGCAACTCCGATCAAGTTTTCCCGAATTATTGGACTCGGATCCAAAATTTCACCACTTTTTATGATTTTTCGTTTCTGGTGATTTTCCCTAGGGGTACCCCTAGGGAAATCCGTAAAAAATCGTCAGGTCCCGACGAGGCCAATTCTCGATGCGTTGTGACCGGCAAGCTTCCAGTAGCTACTCCGATCAAGTTTTCCCGAATTATTGAACTCGGATCCAAAATTTCACCACTTTTTACGATTTTTCAATTCTGGTGATTTTCCCTAGGGGTACACCTGGTGAAATCCGTAAAAATTCGTCAGGTCCCGACGAGGCAAATTCTTGATGCGTTGTGACCGGCAAGCTTCCAGTAGCTACTCCGATCAAGTTTTCCCGAATTATTGGACTCGGATCCAAAATTTCATCACTTTTTACGATTTTTCGATTCTCCCTAGGGGTACCCCTAGGGAAATCCGTAAAAATTCGTCAGGTCCCGACGAGGCCAATTCTCGATGCGTTGTGACCGGCAAGCTTCCAGTAGCTACTCCGATCAAGTTTTCCCGAATTATTGGACTCGGATCCAAAATTTTACCACTTTTTACGATTTTTCGATTCTGGTGATTTTCCCTAGGGTACCCCTAGGGAAATCCGTAAAAATTCGTCAGGTCCCGACGAGGCCAATTCTCGATGCGTTGTGACCGGCAAGCTTCCAGTAGCATCTCCGATCAAGTTTTCCCGAATTATTGGACTCGGATCCAAAATTTCACCACTTTTTACGATTTTTCGATTCTCCCTAGGGGTACCCCTAGGGAAATCCGTAAAAATTCGTCAGGTCCCGACGAGACCAATTCTCGATGCGTTGTGACCGGCAAGCTTCCAGTAGCTACTCCGATGAATTTTTCCCGAATTATTGGACTCAGATCAAAAATTTCACCACTTTTTACGATTTTTCGATTCTGGTGATTTTCCCTAGGGGTACCCATAGGGAAATCCGTAAAAATTCGTCAGGTCCCGACGAGGCAAATTCTTGATGCGTTGTGACCGGCAAGCTTCCAGTAGCTACTCCGATCAAGTTTTCCCGAATTATTGGACTCGGATACAAAACTTCACCACTTTTTACGATTTTTCGATTCTCCCTAGGGGTACCCTAGGGAAATCCGTAAAAATTCGTCAGGTCCCGACGAGGCCAATTCTCGATGCGTTGTGACCAGCAAGCTTCCAGTAACAACTCCGATCAAGTTTTCCCAAATTATTGGACTCGGATCCAAAATTTCACCACTTTTTATGATTTTTCGTTTCTGGTGATTTTCCCTAGGGGTACCCCTAGGGAAATCCGTAAAAATTCGTCAGGTCCCGACGAGGCCAATTCTCGATGCGTTGTGACCGGCAAGCTTCCAGTAGCTACTCCGATCAAGTTTTACCGAATTATTGAACTCGGATCAAAAATTTCACCACTTTTTACGATTTTTCGATTCTGGTGATTTTCCCTAGGGGTACCCCTGGGGAAATCCGTAAAAATTTGTCAGGTCCCGACGAGGCAAATTCTTGATGCCTTGTGACCGGCAAGCTTCCAGTAGCTACTCCGATCAAGTTTTCTCGAATTATTGGACTCGGATCCAAAATTTCACCATTTTTTACGATTTTTCGATTATCCCTAGGGGTACCACTAGGGAAATCCGTAAAAATTCGTCAGGTCCCGACGAGGCCAATTTTCGATGCGTTGTGACCTGCAAGCTTCCAGTAGCTACTCCGATTAAGTTTTCCCGAATTATTGGACTCGGATCCAAAATTTCACCACTTTTTACGATTTTTCGATTCTGGTGATTTTCCCTAGGGGTACCCCTAGGGAAATCCGTAAAAATTCATCAGGTCCCGACGAGGCCAATTCTCGATGCGTTGTGACCGGCAAGCTTCCAGTAGCAACTCCGATCAAGTTTTCCCGAATTATTGGACTCGGATCCAAAATTTCAACACTTTTTACGATTTTTCGATTCTCCCTAGGGGTACCCCTAGGGAAATCCGTAAAAATTCGTCAGGTCCCGACGAGGCCAATTCTCGATGCGTTGTGACCGGCAAGCTTCCAGTAGCTACTCCGATTAAGTTTTCCCGAATTATTGGACTCGGATCCAAAATTTCACCACTTTTTACGATTTTTCGATTCTGGTGATTTTCCCTAGGGGTACCTCTAGGGAAATCCGTAAAAATTCGTCAGGTCCCGACGAGGCCAATTCTCGATGCGTTGTGACCGGCAAGCTTCCAGTAGCAACTCCGATCAAGTTTTCCCGAATTATTGGACTCGGATCCAAAATTTCAACACTTTTTACGATTTTTCGATTCTCCCTAGGGGTACCCCTAGGGAAATCCGTAAAAATTCGTCAGGTCCCGACGAGACCAATTCTCGATGCGTTGTGACCGGCAAGCTTCCAGTAGCTACTCCGATTAAGTTTTCCCGAATTATTGGACTCGGATCCAAAATTTCACCACTTTTTACGATTTTTCGATTCTGGTGATTTTCCCTAGGGGTACCCCTAGGGAAATCCGTAAAAATTCGTCAGGTCCAGACGAGGCAAATTATTGATGCGTTGTGACCGACAAGCTTCCCGTAGCTACTCCGATCAAGTTTTCCCGAATTATTGGACTCGGAACCAAAATTTCACCACTTTTTACGATTTTTCGATTCTCCCTAGGGGTACCCCTAGGGAAATCCGTAAAAATTCGTCAGGTCCCGACGAGGCCAATTCTCGATGCGTTGTGACCGGCAAGCTTCCAGTAGCAACTCCGATCAAGTTTTCCAGAATTATTGAACTCGGATCCAAAATTTCACCACTTTTTACGATTTTTCGATTCTGGTGATTTTCCCTAGGGGTACCCTTGGGGAAATCCGTAAAAATTCGTTAGGTCCCGACGAGGCAAATTCTTGATGCATTGTGACCGGCAAGCTTCCAGTAGCTACTCCGATCAAGTTTTCCCGAATTATTGGACTCGGATCCAAAATTTCACCACTTTTTACGATTTTTCGTTTCTGGTGATTTTCCCTAGGGGTACCCCTAGGGAAATCCGTAAAAATTCGTCAGGTCCCGACGAGGCCAATTCTCGATACGTTGTGACCGGCAAGCTTCCAGTAGCTACTCCGATCAAGTTTTCCCGAATTATTGAACTCGGATCCAAAATTTCACCACTTTTTGCGATTTTTCGATTCTGGTGATTTTCCCTAGGGGTACCCCTGGGGAAATCCGTAAAAATTCGTTAGGTCCCGACGAGGCAAATTCTTGATGCGTTGTGACCGGCAAGCTTCCAGTAGCTACTCCGATCAAGTTTTCCCGAATTATTGGACTCGGATCCAAAATTTCAACACTTTTTACGATTTTTCGATTCTCCCTAGGGGTACCCCTAGGAAAATCCGTAAAAATTCGTCAGGTCCCGACGAGGCCAATTCTCGATGCGTTGTGACCGGCAAGCTTCCAGTAGCTACTCCGATCAAGTTTTCCCGAATTATTGGACTCGGATCCAAAATTTCACAACTTTTTACGATTTTTCGATTCTGGTGATTTTCCCTAGGGGTAACCCTAGGAAAATCCGTAAAAATTCGTCAGGTCCCGACGAGGCATTTTCTCGATGCGTTGTCACCGGCAAGCTTCCAGTAGCAACTCCGATCAAGTTTTCCCAAATTATTGGACTCGGATCCAAAATTTCACCACTTTTTACGATTTTTCGATTCTCCCTAGGGGTACCCCTAGGGAAATCCGTAAAAATTCGTCAGGTCCCGACGAGGCCAATTCTCGATGCGTTGTGACCGGCAAGCTTCCAGTAGCTACTCCGACCAAGTTTTCCCGAATTATTGGACTCGGATCCAAAATTTTACCAGTTTTTACTATTTTTCGATTCTCCCTAGGGGTACCCCTAGGGAAATCCGTAAAAATTCGTCAGGTCCCGACAAGGCCAATTCTCGATGCGTTGTGACCGGCAAGCTTCCAGTAGCTACTCCGATCAAGTTTTCCCGAATTATTGGACTCGGATCCAAAATTTCACCACTTTTTACTATTTTTCGATTCTCCCTAGGGGTACCCCTAGGGAAATCCGTAAAAATTCGTCAGGTCCCGACGAGGCCAATTCTCGATGCGTTGTGACCGGCAAGCTTCCAGTAGCAACTCCGATCAAGTTTTCCCGAATTATTGGACTCGGATCCAAAATTTCAACACTTTTTACGATTTTTCGATTCTCCCTAGGGGTACCCCTAGGGAAATCCGTAAAAATTCGTCAGGTCCCGACGAGACCAATTCTCGATGCGTTGTGACCGGCAAGCTTCCAGTAGCTACTCCGATTAAGTTTTCCCGAATTATTGGACTCGGATCCAAAATTTCACCACTTTTTACGATTTTTCGATTCTGGTGATTTTCCCTAGGGGTACCCCTAGGGAAATCCGTAAAAATTCGTCAGGTCCCGACGAGGCAAATTATTGATGCGTTGTGACCGACAAGCTTCCCGTAGCTACCCCGATCAAGTTTTCCCGAATTATTGGACTCGGAACCAAAATTTCACCACTTTTTACGATTTTTCGATTCTCCCTAGGGGTACCCCTAGGGAAATCCGTAAAAATTCGTCAGGTCCCGACGAGGCCAATTCTCGATGCGTTGTGACCGGCAAGCTTCCAGTAGCAACTCCGATCAAGTTTTCCCGAATTATTGAACTCGGATCCAAAATTTCACCACTTTTTACGATTTTTCGATTCTGGTGATTTTCCCTAGGGGTACCCTTGGGGAAATCCGTAAAAATTCGTTAGGTCCCGACGAGGCAAATTCTTGATGCATTGTGACCGGCAAGCTTCCAGTAGCTACTCCGATCAAGTTTTCCCGAATTATTGGACTCGGATCCAAAATTTCACCACTTTTTACGATTTTTCGTTTCTGGTGATTTTTCCTAGGGGTACCCCTAGGGAAATCCGTAAAAATTCGTCAGGTCCCGACGAGGCCAATTCTCGATGCGTTGTGACCGGCAAGCTTCCAGTAGCAACTCCGATCAAGTTTTCCCGAATTATTGGACTCGGATCCAAAATTTCACCACTTTTTACGATTTTTCGATTCTGGTAATTTTACCTAGGGGTACCCGTAGGGAAATCCGTAAAAATTTGTCAGGTCCCGACGAGGCCAATTCTCGATGCGTTGTGACCGGCAAGCTTCCAGTAGCTACTCCGATCAAGTTTTCCCGAATTATTGGACTCGGATCCAAAATTTCACCACTTTTTACGATTTTTCGATTCTCCCTAGGGGTACCCCTAGGGAAATCCGTAAAAATTCGTCAGGTCCCGACGAGGCCAATTCTCGATGCGTTGTGACCGGCAAGCTTCCAGTAGCTACTCCGACCAAGTTTTCCCGAATTATTGGACTCGGATCCAAAATTTCACCACTTTTTACGATTTTTCGATTCTGGTGATTTTCCCCAGGGGTACCCCTAAGAAAATCCGTAAAAATTCATCAGGTTTCGACGAGGCATTTTCTCGATGCGTTGTGACCGGCAAGCTTCCAGTAGCAACTCCGATCAAGTTTTCCCGAATTATTGGACTCGGATCCAAAATTTCACCACTTTTTACGATTTTTCGATTCTGGTAATTTTCCCTAGGGCTACCCCTAGGGAAATCTGTAAAAATTCGTCAGGTCCTGACGAGGCCAATTCTCGATGCGTTGTGACCGGCAAGCTTCCAGTAGCTACTCCGATCAAGTTTTCCCGAATTATTGGACTCGGATCCAAAATTTCACCACTTTTTACGATTTTTCGATTCTCCCTAGGGGTACCCCTAGGGAAATCCGTAAAAATTCGTCAGGTCCCGACGAGGCCAATTCTCGATGCGTTGTGACCGGCAAGCTTCCAGTAGCTACTCCGATCAAGTTTTCCCGAATTATTGGACTCGGATCCAAAATTTCACCACTTTTTACGATTTTTCGATTCTGGTGATTTTCCCTAGGGGTACCCCTAGGAAAATTCGTAAAAATTCATCAGGTCCCGACGAGGCATTTTCTCGATGCGTTGTGACCGGCAAGCTTCCAGTAGCAACTCCGATCAAGTTTTCCCGAATTATTGGACTCGGATTCAAAATTTCACCACTTTTTACGATTTTTCGATTCATGTAATTTTCCCTAGGGGTACCCCTAGGGAAATCCGTAAAAATTCGTCAGGTCCCGACGAGGCCAATTCTCGATGCGTTGTGACCGGCAAGCTTCCAGTAGCTACTCCGATCAAGTTTTCCCGAATTATTGGACTCGGATCCAAAATTTCACCACTTTTTACGATTTTTCGATTCTGGTGATTTTCCCTAGGGGTACCCCTAGGAAAATTCGTAAAAATTCATCAGGTCCCGACGAGGCATTTTCTCGATGCGTTGTGACCGGCAAGCTTCCAGTACCAACTCCGATCAAGTTTTCCCGAATTATTGGACTCGGATTCAAAATTTCACCACTTTTTACGATTTTTCGATTCTGGTAATTTTCCCTAGGGGTACCCCTAGGGAAATCCGTAAAAATTCGTCAGGTCCCGACGAGGCCAATTCTCGATGCGTTGTGACCGGCAAGCTTCCAGTAGCTACTCCGATCAAGTTTTCCCGAATTATTGGACTCGGATCCAAAATTTCACCACTTTTTACGATTTTTCGATTCTGGTGATTTTCCCTAGGGGTACCGCTAAGAAAATCCGTAAAAATTCGTCAGGTCCCGACGAGGCATTTTCTCGATGCGTTGTGACCGGCAAGCTTCCAGAAGCAACTCCGATAAAGTTTTCCCGAATTATTGGACTCGGATCCAAAATTTCACCACTTTTTACGATTTTTCGATTCTGGTAATTTTCCCTAGGGGTACCCCTAGGGAAATCCGTAAAAATTCGTCCGGTCCCGACGAGGCTAATTCTCGATGCGTTGTGACCGGCAAGCTTCCAGTAGCTACTCCGATCAAGTTTTCCCGAATTATTGGACTCGGATCCAAAATTTCACCACTTTTTACGATTTTTCGATTCTCCCTAGGGGTACCCCTAGGGAAATCCGTAAAAATTCGTCAGGTCCCGACGAGGCCAATTCTTGATGCGTTGTGACCGGCAAGCTTCCAGTAGCTACTCCGATCAAGTTTTCCCGAATTATTGGACTCGGATCCAAAATTTCACCACTTTTTACGATTTTTCGATTCTGGTGATTTTCCCTAGGGGTACCCCTAGGAAAATCCGTAAAAATTCATCAGGTCCCGACGAGGCATTTTCTCGATGCGTTGTGACCGGCAAGCTTCCAGTAGCAACTCCGATCAAGTTTTCCCGAATTATTGGACTCGGATTCAAAATTTCACCACTTTTTACGATTTTTCGATTCTGGTAATTTTCCCTAGGGGTACCCCTAGGGAAATCCGTAAAAATTCGTCAGGTCCCGACGAGGCCAATTCTCGATGCGTTGTGACCGGCAAGCTTCCAGTAGCTACTCCGACCAAGTTTTCCCGAATTATTGGACTCGGATCCAAACTTTCACCACTTTTTACGATTTTTCGATTCTGGTGATTTTCCCTAGGGGTACCCCTAAGAAAATCCGTAAAAATTCATCAGGTCCCGACGAGGCATTTTCTCGATGCGTTGTGGCCGGCAAGCTTCCAGTAGCAACTCCGATCAAGTTTTCCCGAATTATTGGACTCGGATCCAAAATTTCACCACTTTTTACGATTTTTTGATTCTGGTAATTTTCCCTAGGGGTACCCCTAGGGAAATCCGTAAAAATTCGTCAGGTCCCGACGAGGCCAATTCTCGATGCGTTGTGACCGGCAAGCTTCCAGTAGCTACTCCGATCAAGTTTTCCCGAATTATTGGACTCGGATCCAAAATTTCACCACTTTTTACGATTTTTCGATTCTCCCTAGGGGTACCCCTAGGGAAATCCGTAAAAATTCGTCAGGTCCCGACGAGGCCAATTCTTGATGCGTTGTGACCGGCAAGCTTCCAGTAGCTACTCCGATCAAGTTTTCCCGAATTATTGGACTCGGATCCAAAATTTCACCACTTTTTACGATTTTTCGATTCTGGTGATTTTCCCTAGGGGTACCCCTAGGAAAATCCGTAAAAATTCATCAGGTCCCGACGAGGCATTTTCTCGATGCGTTGTGACCGGCAAGCTTCCAGTAGCAACTCCGATCAAGTTTTCCCGAATTATTGGACTCGGATTCAAAATTTCACCACTTTTTACGATTTTTCGATTCTGGTAATTTTCCCTAGGGGTACCCCTAGGGAAATCCGTAAAAATTCGTCAGGTCCCGACGAGGCCAATTCTCGATGCGTTGTGACCGGCAAGCTTCCAGTAGCTACTCCGACCAAGTTTTCCCGAATTATTGGACTCGGATCCAAACTTTCACCACTTTTTACGATTTTTCGATTCTGGTGATTTTCCCTAGGGGTACCCCTAAGAAAATCCGTAAAAATTCATCAGGTCCCGACGAGGCATTTTCTCGATGCGTTGTGGCCGGCAAGCTTCCAGTAGCAACTCCGATCAAGTTTTCCCGAATTATTGGACTCGGATCCAAAATTTCACCACTTTTTACGATTTTTCGATTCTGGTAATTTTCCCTAGGGGTACCCCTAGGGAAATCCGTAAAAATTCGTCAGGTCCCGACGAGGCCAATTCTCGATGCGTTGTGACCGGCAAGCTTCCAGTAGCTACTCCGATCAAGTTTTCCCGAATTATTGGACTCGGATCAAAAATTTCACCACTTTTTACGATTTTTCGATTCTCCCTAGGGGTACCCCTAGGGAAATCCGTAAAAATTCGTCAGGTCCCGACGAGGCCAATTCTCGATGCGTTGTGACCGGCAAGCTTCCAGTAGCTACTCCGACCAAGTTTTCCCGAATTATTGGACTCGGATCAAAAATTTCACCACTTTTTACGATTTTTCGATTCTGGTGATTTTCCCTAGGGGTACCCCTAAGAAAATCCGTAAAAATTCATCAGGTCCCGACGAGGCATTTTCTCGATGCGTTGTGACCGGCAAGCTTCCAGTAGCAACTCCGATCAAGTTTTCCCGAATTATTGGACTCAGATCCAAAATTTCACCACTTTTTACGATTTTTTGATTCTGGTAATTTTCCCTAGGGGTACCCCTAGGGAAATCCGTAAAAATTCGTCAGGTCCCGACGAGGCCAATTCTCGATGCGTTGTGACCGGCAAGCTTCCAGTAGCAACTCCGATCAAGTTTTCCCGAATTATTGGACTCGGATCCAAAATTTCACCACTTATTACGATTTTTCGATTCTCCCTAGGGGTACCCCTAGGGAAATCCGTAAAAATTCGTCAGGTCCCGACGAGGCCAATTCTCGATGCGTTGTGACCGGCAAGCTTCCAGTTGCTACTCCGATCAAGTTTTCCCGAATTATTGGACTCGGATCCAAAATTTCACCACTTTTTACGATTTTTCGATTCTGGTGATTTTCCCTAGGGGTACCCCTAGGGAAATCCGTAAAAATTCGTCGGGTCCCGACGAGGCCAAATCTCGATGCGTTGTGACCGGCAAGCTTCCAGTAGCTACTCCGATCAAGTTTTCCCGAATTATTGGACTCGGATCCAAAACTTCACCACTTTTTACAATTTTTCGATTCTCCCTAGGGGTACCCCTAGGGAAATCCGTAAAAATTCGTCAGGTCCCGACGAGGCCAATTCTCGATGCGTTGTGACCGGCAAGCTTCCAGTAGCTACTCCGATCAAGTTTTCCCGAATTATTGGACTCGGATCAAAAATTTCACCACTTTTTACGATTTTTCGATTCTGGTGATTTTCCCTAGGGGTACCCCTACGGAAATCCGTAAAAATTCGTCAGGTCCCGACGAGGCCAATTCTCGATGCGTTGTGACCGGCAAGCTTCCAGTAGCAACTCCGATCAAGTTTTCCCGAATTATTGGACTCGGATCCAAAATTTCACCACTTTTTACGATTTTTCGATTCTCCCTAGGGGTACCCCTAGGAAAATCCGTAAAAATTCGTCAGGTCCCGACGAGGCCAATTCTCGATGCGTTGTGACCGGCAAGCTTCCAGTAGCTACTCCGATCAAGTTTTCCCGAATTATTGGACTCGGATCCAAAATTTCACCACTTTTTACGATTTTTCGATTCTGGTGATTTTCACTAGGGGTACCCCTAGGAAAATCCGTAAAAATTCGTCAGATCCCGACGAGGCATTTTCTCGATGCGTTGTGACCGGCAAGCTTCCAGTAGCAACTCCGATCAAGTTTTCCCGAATTATTGGACTCGGATCCAAAATTTCACCACTTTTTACGATTTTTCGATTCTCCCTAGGGGTAACCCTAGGGAAATCCGTAAAAATTCGTCAGGTCCCGACGAGGCCAATTCTCGATGCGTTGTGACCGGCAAGCTTCCAGTAGCTACTCCGATCAAGTTTTCCCGAATTATTGGACTCGGATCCAAAATTTCACCACTTTTTACGATTTTTCGATTCTGGTGATTTTCCCTTGGGGTACCCCTAGGAAAATCCGTAAAAATTCATCAGCTCCCGACGAGGCATTTTCTCGATGCGTTGTGACCGGCAAGCTTCCAGTAGCAACTCCGATCAAGTTTTCCCGAATTATTGGACTCGAATCCAAAATTTCACCACTTTTTACGATTTTTCGATTCTGGTAATTTTTCCTAGGGGTACCCCTAGGGAAATCCGTAAAAATTCGTCAGGTCCCGACGAGGCCAATTCTCGATGCGTTGTGACCGGCAAGCTTCCAGTAGCTACTCCGATCAAGTTTTCCCGAATTATTGGACTCGGATCCAAAATTTCACCACTTTTTACGATTTTTCGATTCTGGTGATTTTCCCTAGGGGTACCCCTGGGGAAATCCGTAAAAATTCGTCAGGTCCCGACGAGGCAAATTCTTGATGCGTTGTGACCGGCAAGCTTCCAGTAGCTACTCCGATCAAGTTTTCCGGAATTATTGGACTCGGATCCAAAATTTCACCACTTTTTACGATTTTTCGATTCTCCCTAGGGGTACCCCTAGGGAAATCCGTAAAAATTCGTCAGGTCCCGACGAGGCCAATTCTCGATGCGTTGTGACCGGCAAGCTTCCAGTAGCTACTCCGATCAAGTTTTCCCGAATTATTGGACTCGGATCCAAAATTTCACCACTTTTTACGATTTTTCTATTCTGGTGATTTTCCCTAGGGGTACCCCTACGGAAATCAGTAAAAATTCGTCAGGTCCCGACGAGGCCAATTCTCGATGCGTTGTGACCGGCAAGCTTCCAGTAGCAACTCCGATCAAGTTTTCCCGAATTATTGGACTCGGATCCAAAATTTCACCACTTTTTACGATTTTTCGATTCTGGTGATTTTCCCTAGGGGTACCCCTAGGAAAATCCGTAAAAATTCGTCAGGTCCCGACGAGGCCTATTCTCGATGCGTTGTGACCGGAAAGCTTCCAGTAGCTACTCCGATCAAGTTTTCCCGAATTATTGGACTCGGATCCAAAATTTCACCACTTTTTACGATTTTTCGATTCTGGTGATTTTCCCTAGGGGTACCCCTAGGAAAATCCGTAAAAATTCATTAGGTCCCGACGAGGCATTTTCTCGATGCGTTGTGACCGGCAAGCTTCCAGTAGCAACTCCGATCAAGTTTTCCCGAATTATTGGACTCGGATCCAAAATTTCACCACTTTTTACGATTTTTCGATTCTGGTAATTTTCCCTAGGGGTACCCCTAGGGAAATCCGTAAAAATTCGTCAGGTCCCGACGAGGCCAATTCTCGATGCGTTGTGACCGGCAAGTTTCCAGTAGCTACTCCGATCAAGTTTTCCCGAATTATTGGACTCGGATCCAAAATTTCACCACTTTTTACGATTTTTCGATTCTCCGTAGGGGTACCCCTAGGGAAATCCGTAAAAATTCGTCAGGTCCCGACGAGGCCAATTCTCGATGCGTTGTGACCGGCAAGCTTCCAGTAGCTACTCCGATCAAGTTTTCCCGAATTATTGAACTCGGATTGAAAATTTCACCACTTTTTACGATTTTTCGATTCTGGTGATTTTCCCTAGGGGTACCCCTGGGGAAATCCGTAAAAATTCGTCAGGTCCCGACGAGGCAAATTCTTGATGCGTTGTGACCGGCAAGCTTCCAGTAGCTACTCCGATCAAGTTTTCCCGAATTATTGGACTCGGATCCAAAATTTCACCACTTTTTACGATTTTTCGATTCTCCCTAGGGGTACCCCTAGGGAAATCCGTAAAAATTCGTCAGGTCCCGACGAGGCCAATTCTCGATGCGTTGTGACCGGCAAGCTTCCAGTAGCTACTCCGATCAAGTTTTCCCGAATTATTGGACTCGGATCCAAAACTTCACCACTTTTTACGATTTTTCGATTCTGGTGATTTTCACTAGGGGTACCCCTAGGAAAATCCGTAAAAATTCGTCAGGTCCCGACGAGGCATTTTCTCGATGCGTTGTGACCGGCAAGCTTCCAGTAGCAACTCCGATCAAGTTTTCCCGAATTATTGGACTCGGATCCAAAATTTCACCACTTTTTACGATTTTTCGATTCTCCCTAGGGGTACCCCTAGGGAAATCCGTAAAAATTCGTCAGGTCCCGACGAGGCCAATTCTCGATGCGTTGTGACCGGCAAGCTTCCAGTAGCTACTCCGATCAAGTTTTCCCGAATTATTGGACTCGGATCCAAAATTTCACCACTTTTTACGATTTTTCGATTCTGGTGATTTTCCCTAGGGGTACCCCTAGGAAAATTCGTAAAAATTCATCAGCTCCCGACGAGGCATTTTCTCGATGCGTTGTGACCGGCAAGCTTCCAGTAGCAACTCCGATCAAGTTTTCCCGAATTATTGGACTCGAATCCAAAATTTCACCACTTTTTACGATTTTTCGATTCTGGTAATTTTCCCTAGGGGTACCCCTAGGGAAATCCGTAAAAATTCGTCAGGTCCCGACGAGGCCAATTCTCGATGCGTTGTGACCGGCAAGCTTCCAGTAGCTACTCCGATCAAGTTTTCCCGAATTATTGGACTCGGATCAAAAATTTCACCACTTTTTACGATTTTTCGATTCTGGTGATTTTCCCTAGGGGTACCCCTGGGGAAATCCGTAAAAATTCGTCAGGTCCCGACGAGGCAAATTCTTGATGCGTTGTGACCGGCAAGCTTCCAGTAGCTACTCCGATCAAGTTTTCCGGAATTATTGGACTCGGATCCAAAATTTCACCACTTTTTACGATTTTTCGATTCTCCCTAGGGGTACCCCTAGGGAAATCCGTAAAAATTCGTCAGGTCCCGACGAGGCCAATTCTCGATGCGTTGTGACCGGCAAGCTTCCAGTAGCTACTCCGATCAAGTTTTCCCGAATTATTAGACTCGGATCCAAAATTTCACCACTTTTTACGATTTTTCTATTCTGGTGATTTTCCCTAGGGGTACCCCTACGGAAATCAGTAAAAATTCGTCAGGTCCCGACGAGGCCAATTCTCGATGCGTTGTGACCGGCAAGCTTCCAGTAGCAACTCCGATCAAGTTTTCCCGAATTATTGGACTCGGATCCAAAATTTCACCACTTTTTACGATTTTTCGATTCTCCCTAGGGGTAACCCTAGGGAAATCCGTAAAAATTCGTCAGGTCCCGACGAGGCCAATTCTCGATGCGTTGTGACCGGCAAGCTTCCAGTAGCTACTCCGATCAAGTTTTCCCGAATTATTGGACTCGGATCCAAAATTTCACCACTTTTTACGATTTTTCGATTCTGGTGATTTTCCCTTGGGGTACCCCTAGGAAAATCCGTAAAAATTCATCAGCTCCCGACGAGGCATTTTCTCGATGCGTTGTGACCGGCAAGCTTCCAGTAGCAACTCCGATCAAGTTTTCCCGAATTATTGGACTCGAATCCAAAATTTCACCACTTTTTACGATTTTTCGATTCTGGTAATTTTTCCTAGGGGTACCCCTAGGGAAATCCGTAAAAATTCGTCAGGTCCCGACGAGGCCAATTCTCGATGCGTTGTGACCGGCAAGCTTCCAGTAGCTACTCCGATCAAGTTTTCCCGAATTATTGGACTCGGATCCAAAATTTCACCACTTTTTACGATTTTTCGATTCTGGTGATTTTCCCTAGGGGTACCCCTGGGGAAATCCGTAAAAATTCGTCAGGTCCCGACGAGGCAAATTCTTGATGCGTTGTGACCGGCAAGCTTCCAGTAGCTACTCCGATCAAGTTTTCCGGAATTATTGGACTCGGATCCAAAATTTCACCACTTTTTACGATTTTTCGATTCTCCCTAGGGGTACCCCTAGGGAAATCCGTAAAAATTCGTCAGGTCCCGACGAGGCCAATTCTCGATGCGTTGTGACCGGCAAGCTTCCAGTAGCTACTCCGATCAAGTTTTCCCGAATTATTGGACTCGGATCCAAAATTTCACCACTTTTTACGATTTTTCTATTCTGGTGATTTTCCCTAGGGGTACCCCTACGGAAATCAGTAAAAATTCGTCAGGTCCCGACGAGGCCAATTCTCGATGCGTTGTGACCGGCAAGCTTCCAGTAGCAACTCCGATCAAGTTTTCCCGAATTATTGGACTCGGATCCAAAATTTCACCACTTTTTACGATTTTTCGATTCTGGTGATTTTCCCTAGGGGTACCCCTAGGAAAATCCGTAAAAATTCGTCAGGTCCCGACGAGGCCTATTCTCGATGCGTTGTGACCGGAAAGCTTCCAGTAGCTACTCCGATCAAGTTTTCCCGAATTATTGGACTCGGATCCAAAATTTCACCACTTTTTACGATTTTTCGATTCTGGTGATTTTCCCTAGGGGTACCCCTAGGAAAATCCGTAAAAATTCATTAGGTCCCGACGAGGCATTTTCTCGATGCGTTGTGACCGGCAAGCTTCCAGTAGCAACTCCGATCAAGTTTTCCCGAATTATTGGACTCGGATCCAAAATTTCACCACTTTTTACGATTTTTCGATTCTGGTAATTTTCCCTAGGGGTACCCCTAGGGAAATCCGTAAAAATTCGTCAGGTCCCGACGAGGCCAATTCTCGATGCGTTGTGACCGGCAAGTTTCCAGTAGCTACTCCGATCAAGTTTTCCCGAATTATTGGACTCGGATCCAAAATTTCACCACTTTTTACGATTTTTCGATTCTCCGTAGGGGTACCCCTAGGGAAATCCGTAAAAATTCGTCAGGTCCCGACGAGGCCAATTCTCGATGCGTTGTGACCGGCAAGCTTCCAGTAGCTACTCCGATCAAGTTTTCCCGAATTATTGAACTCGGATTGAAAATTTCACCACTTTTTACGATTTTTCGATTCTGGTGATTTTCCCTAGGGGTACCCCTGGGGAAATCCGTAAAAATTCGTCAGGTCCCGACGAGGCAAATTCTTGATGCGTTGTGACCGGCAAGCTTCCAGTAGCTACTCCGATCAAGTTTTCCCGAATTATTGGACTCGGATCCAAAATTTCACCACTTTTTACGATTTTTCGATTCTCCCTAGGGGTACCCCTAGGGAAATCCGTAAAAATTCGTCAGGTCCCGACGAGGCCAATTCTCGATGCGTTGTGACCGGCAAGCTTCCAGTAGCTACTCCGATCAAGTTTTCCCGAATTATTGGACTCGGATCCAAAACTTCACCACTTTTTACGATTTTTCGATTCTGGTGATTTTCACTAGGGGTACCCCTAGGAAAATCCGTAAAAATTCGTCAGGTCCCGACGAGGCATTTTCTCGATGCGTTGTGACCGGCAAGCTTCCAGTAGCAACTCCGATCAAGTTTTCCCGAATTATTGGACTCGGATCCAAAATTTCACCACTTTTTACGATTTTTCGATTCTCCCTAGGGGTACCCCTAGGGAAATCCGTAAAAATTCGTCAGGTCCCGACGAGGCCAATTCTCGATGCGTTGTGACCGGCAAGCTTCCAGTAGCTACTCCGATCAAGTTTTCCCGAATTATTGGACTCGGATCCAAAATTTCACCACTTTTTACGATTTTTCGATTCTGGTGATTTTCCCTAGGGGTACCCCTAGGAAAATTCGTAAAAATTCATCAGCTCCCGACGAGGCATTTTCTCGATGCGTTGTGACCGGCAAGCTTCCAGTAGCAACTCCGATCAAGTTTTCCCGAATTATTGGACTCGAATCCAAAATTTCACCACTTTTTACGATTTTTCGATTCTGGTAATTTTCCCTAGGGGTACCCCTAGGGAAATCCGTAAAAATTCGTCAGGTCCCGACGAGGCCAATTCTCGATGCGTTGTGACCGGCAAGCTTCCAGTAGCTACTCCGATCAAGTTTTCCCGAATTATTGGACTCGGATCAAAAATTTCACCACTTTTTACGATTTTTCGATTCTGGTGATTTTCCCTAGGGGTACCCCTGGGGAAATCCGTAAAAATTCGTCAGGTCCCGACGAGGCAAATTCTTGATGCGTTGTGACCGGCAAGCTTCCAGTAGCTACTCCGATCAAGTTTTCCGGAATTATTGGACTCGGATCCAAAATTTCACCACTTTTTACGATTTTTCGATTCTCCCTAGGGGTACCCCTAGGGAAATCCGTAAAAATTCGTCAGGTCCCGACGAGGCCAATTCTCGATGCGTTGTGACCGGCAAGCTTCCAGTAGCTACTCCGATCAAGTTTTCCCGAATTATTAGACTCGGATCCAAAATTTCACCACTTTTTACGATTTTTCTATTCTGGTGATTTTCCCTAGGGGTACCCCTACGGAAATCAGTAAAAATTCGTCAGGTCCCGACGAGGCCAATTCTCGATGCGTTGTGACCGGCAAGCTTCCAGTAGCAACTCCGATCAAGTTTTCCCGAATTAATGGACTCGGATCCAAAATTTCACCACTTTTTACGATTTTTCGATTCTGGTGATTTTCCCTAGGGGTACCCCTAGGAAAATCCGTAAAAATTCGTCAGGTCCCGACGAGGCCAATTCTCGATGCGTTGTGACCGGCAAGCTTCCAGTAGCTACTCCGATCAAGTTTTCCCGAATTATTGGACTCGGATCCAAAATTTCATCACTTTTTACGATTTTTCGATTCTGGTGATTTTCCCTAGGGGTACCCCTGGGGAAATCCGTAAAAATTCGTCAGGTCCCGACGAGGCAAATTCTTGATGCGTTGTGACCGGCAAGCTTCCAGTAGCTACTCCGATCAAGTTTTCCGGAATTATTGGACTCGGATCCAAAATTTCACCACTTTTTACGATTTTTCGATTCTCCCTAGGGGTACCCCTAGGGAAATCCGTAAAAATTCGTCAGGTCCCGACGAGGCCAATTCTCGATGCGTTGTGACCGGCAAGCTTCCAGTAGCTACTCCGATCAAGTTTTCCCGAATTATTGGACTCGGATCCAAAATTTCACCACTTTTTACGATTTTTCTATTCTGGTGATTTTCCCTAGGGGTACCCCTACGGAAATCAGTAAAAATTCGTCAGATCCCGACGAGGCCAATTCTCGATGCGTTGTGACCGGCAAGCTTCCAGTAGCAACTCCGATCAAGTTTTCCCGAATTAATGGACTCGGATCCAAAATTTCACCACTTTTTACGATTTTTCGATTCTGGTGATTTTCCCTAGGGGTACCCCTAGGAAAATCCGTAAAAATTCGTCAGGTCCCGACGAGGCCAATTCTCGATGCGTTGTGACCGGCAAGCTTCCAGTAGCAACTCCGATCAAGTTTTTCCGAATTATTGGACTCGGATCCAAAATTTCACCACTTTTTACGATTTTTCGATTCTCCCTAGGGGTAACCCTAGGGAAATCCGTAAAAATTCGTCAGGTCCCGACGAGGCCAATTCTCGATGCGTTGTGACCGGCAAGCTTCCAGTAGCTACTCCGATCAAGTTTTCCCGAATTATTGGACTCGGATCCAAAATTTCACCACTTTTTACGATTTTTCGATTCTGGTGATTTTCCCTAGGGGTACCCCTAGGAAAATCCGTAAAAATTCATCAGCTCCCGACGAGGCATTTTCTCGATGCGTTGTGACCGGCAAGCTTCCAGTAGCAACTCCGATCAAGTTTTCCCGAATTATTGGACTCGAATCCAAAATTTCACCACTTTTTACGATTTTTCGATTCTGGTAATTTTCCCTAGGGGTACCCCTAGGGAAATCCGTAAAAATTCATTAGGTCCCGACGAGGCATTTTCTCGATGCGTTGTGACCGGCAAGCTTCCAGTAGCAACTCCGATCAAGTTTTCCCGAATTATTGGACTCGGATCTAAAACTTCACCACTTTTTACGATTTTTCGATTCTGGTGATTTTCACTAGGGGTACCCCTAGGAAAATCCGTAAAAATTCGTCAGGTCCCGACGAGGCATTTTCTCGATGCGTTGTGACCGGCAAGCTTCCAGTAGCAACTCCGATCAAGTTTTCCCGAATTATTGGACTCGGATCCAAAATTTCACCACTTTTTACGATTTTTCGATTCTCCCTAGGGGTACCCCTAGGGAAATCCGTAAAAATTCGTCAGGTCCCGACGAGGCCAATTCTCGATGCGTTGTGACCGGCAAGCTTCCAGTAGCTACTCCGATCAAGTTTTCCCGAATTATTGGACTCGGATCCAAAATTTCACCACTTTTTACGATTTTTCGATTCTGGTGATTTTCCCTAGGGGTACCCCTAGGAAAATCCGTAAAAATTCATTAGGTCCCGACGAGGCATTTTCTCGATGCGTTGTGACCGGCAAGCTTCCAGTAGCAACTCCGATCAAGTTTTCCCGAATTATTGGACTCGGATCCAAAACTTCACCACTTTTTACGATTTTTCGATTCTGGTGATTTTCACTAGGGGTACCCCTAGGAAAATCCGTAAAAATTCGTCAGGTCCCGACGAGGCATTTTCTCGATGCGTTGTGACCGGCAAGCTTCCAGTAGCAACTCCGATCAAGTTTTCCCGAATTATTGGACTCGGATCCAAAATTTCACCACTTTTTACGATTTTTCGATTCTCCCTAGGGGTACCCCTAGGGAAATCCGTAAAAATTCGTCAGGTCCCGACGAGGCCAATTCTCGATGCGTTGTGACCGGCAAGCTTCCAGTAGCTACTCCGATCAAGTTTTCCCGAATTATTGGACTCGGATCCAAAATTTCACCACTTTTTACGATTTTTCGATTCTGGTGATTTTCCCTAGGGGTACCCCTAGGAAAATCCGTAAAAATTCATCAGCTCCCGACGAGGCATTTTCTCGATGCGTTGTGACCGGCAAGCTTCCAGTAGCAACTCCGATCAAGTTTTCCCGAATTATTGGACTCGAATCCAAAATTTCACCACTTTTTACGATTTTTCGATTCTGGTAATTTTCCCTAGGGGTACCCCTAGGGAAATCCGTAAAAATTCGTCAGGTCCCGACGAGGCCAATTCTCGATGCGTTGTGACCGGCAAGCTTCCAGTAGCTACTCCGATCAAGTTTTCCCGAATTATTGGACTCGGATCCAAAATTTCACCACTTTTTACGATTTTTCGATTCTGGTGATTTTCCCTAGGGGTACCCCTGGGGAAATCCGTAAAAATTCGTCAGGTCCCGACGAGGCAAATTCTTGATGCGTTGTGACCGGCAAGCTTCCAGTAGCTACTCCGATCAAGTTTTCCGGAATTATTGGACTCGGATCCAAAATTTCACCACTTTTTACGATTTTTCGATTCTCCCTAGGGGTACCCCTAGGGAAATCCGTAAAAATTCGTCAGGTCCCGACGAGGCCAATTCTCGATGCGTTGTGACCAGCAAGCTTCCAGTAGCTACTCCGATCAAGTTTTCCCGAATTATTGGACTCGGATCCAAAATTTCACCACTTTTTACGATTTTTCTATTCTGGTGATTTTCCCTAGGGGTACCCCTACGGAAATCAGTAAAAATTCGTCAGGTCCCGACGAGGCCAATTCTCGATGCGTTGTGACCGGCAAGCTTCCAGTAGCAACTCCGATCAAGTTTTCCCGAATTAATGGACTCGGATCCAAAATTTCACCACTTTTTACGATTTTTCGATTCTGGTGATTTTCCCTAGGGGTACCCCTAGGAAAATCCGTAAAAATTCGTCAGGTCCCGACGAGGCCAATTCTCGATGCGTTGTGACCGGCAAGCTTCCAGTAGCTACTCCGATCAAGTTTTCCCGAATTATTGGACTCGGATCCAAAATTTCATCACTTTTTACGATTTTTCGATTCTGGTGATTTTCCCTAGGGGTACCCCTAGGAAAATCCGTAAAAATTCATTAGGTCCCGACGAGGCATTTTCTCGATGCGTTGTGACCGGCAAGCTTCCAGTAGCAACTCCGATCAAGTTTTCCCGAATTATTGGACTCGGATCCAAAATTTCACCACTTTTTACGATTTTTCGATTCTGGTAATTTTCCCTAGGGGTACCCCTAGGGAAATCCGTAAAAATTCGTCAGGTCCCGACGAGGCCAATTCTCGATGCGTTGTGACCGGCAAGTTTCCAGTAGCTACTCCGATCAAGTTTTCCCGAATTATTGGACTCGGATCCAAAATTTCACCACTTTTTACGATTTTTCGATTCTCCGTAGGGGTACCCCTAGGGAAATCCGTAAAAATTCGTCAGGTCCCGACGAGGCCAATTCTCGATGCGTTGTGACCGGCAAGCTTCCAGTAGCTACTCCGATCAAGTTTTCCCGAATTATTGGACTCGGATCCAAAATTTCACCACTTTTTACGATTTTTCTATTCTGGTGATTTTCCCTAGGGGTACCCCTACGGAAATCAGTAAAAATTCGTCAGGTCCCGACGAGGCCAATTCTCGATGCGTTGTGACCGGCAAGCTTCCAGTAGCAACTCCGATCAAGTTTTCCCGAATTAATGGACTCGGATCCAAAATTTCACCACTTTTTACGATTTTTCGATTCTGGTGATTTTCCCTAGGGGTACCCCTAGGAAAATCCGTAAAAATTCGTCAGGTCCCGACGAGGCCAATTCTCGATGCGTTGTGACCGGCAAGCTTCCAGTAGCTACTCCGATCAAGTTTTCCCGAATTATTGGACTCGGATCAAAAATTTCATCACTTTTTACGATTTTTCGATTCTGGTGATTTTCCCTAGGGGTACCCCTGGGGAAATCCGTAAAAATTCGTCAGGTCCCGACGAGGCAAATTCTTGATGCGTTGTGACCGGCAAGCTTCCAGTAGCTACTCCGATCAAGTTTTCCGGAATTATTGGACTCGGATCCAAAATTTCACCACTTTTTACGATTTTTCGATTCTCCCTAGGGGTACCCCTAGGGAAATCCGTAAAAATTCGTCAGGTCCCGACGAGGCCAATTCTCGATGCGTTGTGACCGGCAAGCTTCCAGTAGCTACTCCGATCAAGTTTTCCCGAATTATTGGACTCGGATCCAAAATTTCACCACTTTTTACGATTTTTCTATTCTGGTGATTTTCCCTAGGGGTACCCCTACGGAAATCAGTAAAAATTCGTCAGATCCCGACGAGGCCAATTCTCGATGCGTTGTGACCGGCAAGCTTCCAGTAGCAACTCCGATCAAGTTTTCCCGAATTAATGGACTCGGATCCAAAATTTCACCACTTTTTACGATTTTTCGATTCTGGTGATTTTCCCTAGGGGTACCCCTAGGAAAATCCGTAAAAATTCGTCAGGGGTCGACGAGGCCAATTCTCGATGCGTTGTGACCGGCAAGCTTCCAGTAGCAACTCCGATCAAGTTTTTCCGAATTATTGGACTCGGATCCAAAATTTCACCACTTTTTACGATTTTTCGATTCTCCCTAGGGGTAACACTAGGGAAATCCGTAAAAATTCGTCAGGTCCCGACGAGGCCAATTCTCGATGCGTTGTGACCGGCAAGCTTCCAGTAGCTACTCCGATCAAGTTTTCCCGAATTATTGGACTCGGATCCAAAATTTCACCACTTTTTACGATTTTTCGATTCTGGTGATTTTCCCTAGGGGTACCCCTAGGAAAATCCGTAAAAATTCATCAGCTCCCGACGAGGCATTTTCTCGATGCGTTGTGACCGGCAAGCTTCCAGTAGCAACTCCGATCAAGTTTTCCCGAATTATTGGACTCGAATCCAAAATTTCACCACTTTTTACGATTTTTCGATTCTGGTAATTTTCCCTAGGGGTACCCCTAGGGAAATCCGTAAAAATTCATTAGGTCCCGACGAGGCATTTTCTCGATGCGTTGTGACCGGCAAGCTTCCAGTAGCAACTCCGATCAAGTTTTCCCCGAATTATTGGACTCGGATCTAAAACTTCACCACTTTTTACGATTTTTCGATTCTGGTGATTTTCACTAGGGGTACCCCTAGGAAAATCCGTAAAAATTCGTCAGGTCCCGACGAGGCATTTTCTCGATGCGTTGTGACCGGCAAGCTTCCAGTAGCAACTCCGATCAAGTTTTCCCGAATTATTGGACTCGGATCCAAAATTTCACCACTTTTTACGATTTTTCGATTCTCCCTAGGGGTACCCCTAGGGAAATCCGTAAAAATTCGTCAGGTCCCGACGAGGCCAATTCTCGATGCGTTGTGACCGGCAAGCTTCCAGTAGCTACTCCGATCAAGTTTTCCCGAATTATTGGACTCGGATCCAAAATTTCACCACTTTTTACGATTTTTCGATTCTGGTGATTTTCCCTAGGGGTACCCCTAGGAAAATCCGTAAAAATTCATTAGGTCCCGACGAGGCATTTTCTCGATGCGTTGTGACCGGCAAGCTTCCAGTAGCAACTCCGATCAAGTTTTCCCGAATTATTGGACTCGGATCCAAAACTTCACCACTTTTTACGATTTTTCGATTCTGGTGATTTTCACTAGGGGTACCCCTAGGAAAATCCGTAAAAATTCGTCAGGTCCCGACGAGGCATTTTCTCGATGCGTTGTGACCGGCAAGCTTCCAGTAGCAACTCCGATCAAGTTTTCCCGAATTATTGGACTCGGATCCAAAATTTCACCACTTTTTACGATTTTTCGATTCTCCCTAGGGGTACCCCTAGGGAAATCCGTAAAAATTCGTCAGGTCCCGACGAGGCCAATTCTCGATGCGTTGTGACCGGCAAGCTTCCAGTAGCTACTCCGATCAAGTTTTCCCGAATTATTGGACTCGGATCCAAAATTTCACCACTTTTTACGATTTTTCGATTCTGGTGATTTTCCCTAGGGGTACCCCTAGGAAAATCCGTAAAAATTCATCAGCTCCCGACGAGGCATTTTCTCGATGCGTTGTGACCGGCAAGCTTCCAGTAGCAACTCCGATCAAGTTTTCCCGAATTATTGGACTCGAATCCAAAATTTCACCACTTTTTACGATTTTTCGATTCTGGTAATTTTCCCTAGGGGTACCCCTAGGGAAATCCGTAAAAATTCGTCAGGTCCCGACGAGGCCAATTCTCGATGCGTTGTGACCGGCAAGCTTCCAGTAGCTACTCCGATCAAGTTTTCCCGAATTATTGGACTCGGATCCAAAATTTCACCACTTTTTACGATTTTTCGATTCTGGTGATTTTCCCTAGGGGTACCCCTGGGGAAATCCGTAAAAATTCGTCAGGTCCCGACGAGGCAAATTCTTGATGCGTTGTGACCGGCAAGCTTCCAGTAGCTACTCCGATCAAGTTTTCCGGAATTATTGGACTCGGATCCAAAATTTTACCACTTTTTACGATTTTTCGATTCTCCCTAGGGGTACCCCTAGGGAAATCCGTAAAAATTCGTCAGGTCCCGACGAGGCCAATTCTCGATGCGTTGTGACCAGCAAGCTTCCAGTAGCTACTCCGATCAAGTTTTCCCGAATTATTGGACTCGGATCCAAAATTTCACCACTTTTTACGATTTTTCTATTCTGGTGATTTTCCCTAGGGGTACCCCTACGGAAATCAGTAAAAATTCGTCAGATCCCGACGAGGCCAATTCTCGATGCGTTGTGACCGGCAAGCTTCCAGTAGCAACTCCGATCAAGTTTTCCCGAATTAATGGACTCGGATCCAAAATTTCACCACTTTTTACGATTTTTCGATTCTGGTGATTTTCCCTAGGGGTACCCCTAGGAAAATCCGTAAAAATTCGTCAGGTCCCGACGAGGCCAATTCTCGATGCGTTGTGACCGGCAAGCTTCCAGTAGCTACTCCGATCAAGTTTTCCCGAATTATTGGACTCGGATCCAAAATTTCATCACTTTTTACGATTTTTCGATTCTGGTGATTTTCCCTAGGGGTACCCCTAGGAAAATCCGTAAAAATTCATTAGGTCCCGACGAGGCATTTTCTCGATGCGTTGTGACCGGCAAGCTTCCAGTAGCAACTCCGATCAAGTTTTCCCGAATTATTGGACTCGGATCCAAAATTTCACCACTTTTTACGATTTTTCGATTCTGGTAATTTTCCCTAGGGGTACCCCTAGGGAAATCCGTAAAAATTCGTCAGGTCCCGACGAGGCCAATTCTCGATGCGTTGTGACCGGCAAGTTTCCAGTAGCTACTCCGATCAAGTTTTCCCCGAATTATTGGACTCGGATCCAAAATTTCACCACTTTTTACGATTTTTCGATTCTCCGTAGGGGTACCCCTAGGGAAATCCGTAAAAATTCGTCAGGTCCCGACGAGGCCAATTCTCGATGCGTTGTGACCGGCAAGCTTCCAGTAGCTACTCCGATCAAGTTTTCCTGAATTATTGAACTCGGATCCAAAATTTCACCACTTTTTACGATTTTTCGATTCTGGTGATTTTCCCTAGGGGTACCCTTGGGGAAATCCGTAAAAATTCGTCAGGTCCCGACGAGGCAAATTCTTGATGCGTTGTGACCGGCAAGCTTCCAGTAGCTACTCCGATCAAGTTTTCCCGAATTATTGGACTCGGATCCAAAATTTCACCACTTTTTACGATTTTTCGATTCTCCCTAGGGGTACCCCTAGGGAAATCCGTAAAAATTCGTCAGGTCCCGACGAGGCCAATTCTCGATGCGTTGTGACCAGCAAGCTTCCAGTAGCAACTCCAATCAAGTTTTCCCGAATTATTGGACTCGGATCCAAAACTTCACCACTTTTTACGATTTTTCGATTCTGGTGATTTTCACTAGGGGTACCCCTAGGCAAATCCGTAAAAATTCGTCAGGTCCCGACGAGGCATTTTCTCGATGCGTTGTGACCGGCAAGCTTCCAGTAGCAACTCCGATCAAGTTTTCCCGAATTATTGGACTCGGATCCAAAATTTCACCACTTTTTACGATTTTTCGATTCTCCCTAGGGGTACCCCTAGGGAAATCCGTAAAAATTCGTCAGGTCCCGACGAGGCCAATTCTCGATGCGTTGTGACCGGCAAGCTTCAATAGCTACTCCGATCAAGTTTTCCCGAATTATTGGACTCGGATCCAAAATTTCACCACTTTTTACGATTTTTCGATTTTGGTGATTTTCCCTAGGGGTACCCCTAGGGAAATCCGTAAAAATTCGTCAGGTCCCGACGAGGCCAAATCTCGATGCGTTGTGACCGGCAAGCTTCCAGTAGCTACTCCGATCAAGTTTTCCCGAATTATTGGACTCGGATCCAAAACTTCACCACTTTTTACGATTTTTCGATTCTCCCTAGGGGTACCCCTAGGGAAATCCGTAAAAATTCGTCAGGTCCCGACGAGGCCAATTCTCGATGCGTTGTGACCGGCAAGCTTCCAGTAGCTACTCCGATCAAGTTTTCCCGAATTATTGGACTCGGATCCAAAATTTCACCACTTTTTACGATTTTTCGATTCTGGTGATTTTCCCTAGGGGTACCCCTACGGAAATCCGTAAAAATTCGTCAGGTCCCGACGAGGCCAATTCTCGATGCGTTGTGACCGGCAAGCTTCCAGTAGCAACTCCGATCAAGTTTTCCCGAATTATTGGACTCGGATCCAAAATTTCACCACTTTTTACGATTTTTCGATTCTCCCTAGGGGTACCCCTAGGAAAATCCGTAAAAATTCGTCAGGTCCCGACGAGGCCAATTCTCGATGCGTTGTGACCGGCAAGCTTCCAGTAGCTACTCCGATCAAGTTTTCCCGAATTATTGGACTCGGATCCAAAATTTCACCACTTTTTACGATTTTTCGATTCTGGTGATTTTCACTAGGGGTACCCCTAGGAAAATCCGTAAAAATTCGTCAGGTCCCGACGAGGCATTTTCTCGATGCGTTGTGACCGGCAAGCTTCTAGTAGCAACTCCGATCAAGTTTTCCCGAATTATTGGACTCGGATCCAAAATTTCATCACTTTTTACGATTTTTCGATTCTCCCTAGGGGTACCCCTAGGGAAATCCGTAAAAATTCGTCAGGTCCCGACGAGGCCAATTCTCGATGCGTTGTGACCGGCAAGCTTCCAGTAGCTACTCCGATCAAGTTTTCCCGAATTATTGGACTCGGATCAAAAATTTCACCACTTTTTACGATTTTTCGATTCTGGTGATTTTCCCTAGGGGTACCCCTAGGAAAATCCGTAAAAATTCATCAGCTCCCGACGAGGCATTTTCTCGATGCGTTGTGACCGGCAAGCTTCCAGTAGCAACTCCGATCAAGTTTTCCCGAATTATTGGACTCGAATCCAAAATTTCACCACTTTTTACGATTTTTCGATTCTGGTAATTTTCCCTAGGGGTACCCCTAGGGAAATCCGTAAAAATTCGTCAGGTCCCGACGAGGCCAATTCTCGATGCGTTGTGACCGGCAAGCTTCCAGTAGCTACTCCGATCAAGTTTTCCCGAATTATTGGACTCGGATCCAAAATTTCACCACTTTTTACGATTTTTCTATTCTGGTGATTTTCCCTAGGGGTACCCCTACGGAAATCAGTAAAAATTCGTCAGGTCCCGACGAGGCCAATTCTCGATGCGTTGTGACCGCCAAGCTTCCAGTAGCAACTCCGATCAAGTTTTACCGAATTATTGGACTCGGATCCAAAATTTCACCACTTTTTACGATTTTTCGATTCTGGTGATTTTCCCTAGGGGTACCCCTAGGAAAATCCGTAAAAATTCGTCAGGTCCCGACGAGGCCAATTCTCG